>CM029271.1:10396891-10536916 GCA_016920895.1 Vaccinium myrtillus
CCAAGACCATTCTCCCACATATTTATGCATGTAAGACTCAAGACTAATAGTATATGATGATAAAGGTGGATAAAAAAAAATGATGGAGAAGGATGCATGTTAGGTCACCAAGTGATGATGCCTCGGGATCACTAAATAACTAATTACTCACAAACTAGTTTCAATTCACTGAATTTTGGCCTCAAAATTACTACGTGTTTATGGTAGTATATTTATTATATTATCTTAAAATACAAATCTCTTGAACAAAAGTAGAATGAAAATCAAGGCATGCCTGTTAGATTCTTACAAAATACTAGATCTTCATTGCACAACAAAAATTGTGCCCACATTGGCCCAGACGCCATTGATTTTGATACTGGGGCTTTGTGTTCATTTTGCAAAAGATAAAACATTATTTACACCGGCGGTTTTAACCAAAATTTCCTCCAAATAAATTGCATTGTGTCATGTGTCTATGTTCTACCTTTTGGGACCACTGTTTGAACACATGGTGCAATGTTAACATTAGTTTGCACCGCCGGTGTAAAGAATGTTTTTTTGGGTAAATTGGTGTAAAGAATGTTCTCCCTTTGCAAACTCCTTCACCTTCTTTTTTTTTCTTCACGTATTCAAAATAGAAACTCAAAGTTGTGCGAAATGAGCTTGCCTTTATCTTTGACTCTAATGTATGAATTAGGCTTTTTAGGCAGTCACCACATGACGATTCTCAGGAACAGCTCGTAAACCTGATTATGATAACAAATTTGTTACGTAATCCATATGGAAATTCCCTAAATCAGCCATCTTTTGAACAGTACCACATGACCATTAATGTAGATCGATCCGTGTAATCAACTTCTTGTTAAGGTCAACATGTTCACCAGTTTGCATATAAAAGGAGCCGAAGAAGGCTACAACAACCACAATAAACTTCAATACTTTTGCAAATCAAGCGAAGCAATGAGCCACTTCTTTCTTCCCTTTCTTATCCTGACATCTATCTTATTCTGTACACCATTATGTGCACCAGTAAGTCACCCCGAAATCAACTCCATTATCGAACCGGTCGTGGTCCACATCATCAGCAGAGTTCCGGGGCCGTTGCGGTTCCATTGCAAGTCTAAAGACGATGATCTTGGCACCCACACAAGCAGCAACGGCCAAGAATTCAAGTGGAAGTTTATCCCCAACATATTTCGATCCACTCTATTCTTTTGCCATTTTTACTGGAATTCTAAGCAGCAAATTTTTGATGTTTACAACAAGGATATAGATCCTGATTGTGATAATAGTAAAGTATCATTTGGCTTCCAGTGCTACTGGGAAGCAAGACGAGATGGTTTCTATCTTAGCAACAACAACCAAACTTGGAAGAAAAGAAATAACTGGGCTTGAGCTACTTGGTTCTTCCAAAAGAGTTCTAGCCCTATTTTGTGTTCTATCATCAACTTTATTAAACTTATGTCAAGTTATCATATCAAGCTGTTTTTATTCTTCTCTTCAACTTAATATTTTACTTTCCCATTTCGTACTTTACAAACGGTACTTTTGTGGCGTATCAGAAAGGCCTAACCATTTGTGGCATGATGCTTGATAGAATACAAACTCTGGTATTTATAAACCACATTGTCACTAGGGGTATAACCGGTTCAGTCGGTTCGGTTCGGTCAGGGGTGATTTTGAGTGAACCGGACAAAACCGGTTCGGATAGACATGGAACTGAGACCGGTTGTTTAGAGGTCGGTTCGGTTCGGTTAGTCCCGGTTCGGTTTGGGTTTTGAGGTCGGTTCGGTTCCTCACATAGACAGAGAAGAGATCGCGTTAGTCTGTGATACATTCACAGATCTACTAGTGATTCTACATCGATCAAAAACGAAAAGAACATTTACAGATCTACAAACATATATATGTATACATACAAACATTTAAAGATCTAGATTGATCGGAAAAAAAAATCATTTACAGATCTACAAATTAATACATTATATACAACTCAAGAGAGAGAAACATACAAAATCGAGAGAGAGAGAGAGAGAGAGTGAACGATGATGACGGCGTCGATTGGGTGGCGGACTGGCGTCGGCATAGATTTGGTGACAAAAGACAGTTGACGACGCCGGACGGATAGATTTGACGACGACGAGTGAGATCTGACAGTTGACGACGCCGGACGGACAGGGTTCAGATCTCCGTGGCGGCGGCCTCATACCCTGAGTCTCTCTCTCTCTCTCTCTCTCTCGTAACTGGGGTGGAAGTGTATGGAACTTCCAAGTTGTGAAAAAGATCAATAAATATATTTGCTATTAAAAACCAAAGTGGCATCCAGCCAAACGGTAAGGAAGTTGGATTTCACATTCGTGGACAAGGTTCAAATCCCACCGCTCACATTTTTTAGTATATATTATGTATTATATATATAAAACCGGTTCGGTTCAAAATCTCAAGAACCGGGAACCGAACCGGTTCCTAAAATTTTGAAATTCTCAGAACCGATAACCAGACCCGCCTATTGAAGTACCAAAAAAAATAACCGGTTCGGTTCAATTTTTTTTTTTTGTTCAGCCCTAATTGTCACTAACTTGTAACTACATGCAATGGTGGAGCCAGAATTAAGAGTTCCGGGGTTCGAGTTGTAGCCGAAAAAAATTTAACATCAAATATCTTTACACTCCTTACTTAATAAACAAGTAAAAAAAAACTATATATCAACATCTTTGCATTCCATAGCCAAAGAAAAAAAAACAAAATATGTTTTTTCAAGATTGATCATCCATCAAAATAGAGCAAAAGTAGGTTAACAATCTAGCTATCAAAGTACGTGCAACCCAAGTGTTCTTAAATCTCGGAAATATCATCTATGATTGACTCTAAACTAAATTTCTTTGCAATTTCCCTTTCAATGTATAATCATCTTACATTTTATTCTGAAGTCTGTGGTTTTGATAATCTTCATTTTATTTTATTTTTGATCGGCAAAAAAGATTTTATTGATAACTTGACAAATGATACATCGAGAGATAAAGAAACAAGAACATGCAATGAAGAATGGTATAAGAAAAAGAAAGGAAAATAAAAGAGAACTGAAAAGGGGCCATCACAGCGAGGCTATACGCAAAGAACCAAAAGAGACATGACCTTCCACCTCTTCAACTCCACAGAAGAGGCAAACACCTTCCACTTCTTCGAATCCACTGAAGAGACAATTGAGTTGTATGTATAGCGTTTGCAATGAAAACACATACAGGTACTTGAATCAAATGTCCTGATGTACATGTACGGAAATAAAGTGCAGAGAGAGAGGCATCTGGATTGGGAGCTTGGGAGATCTTAGCTCAGTAGCGGCTCAAGAAATTTTGACCATGTTCAAAATTTACCTTAACTCAATTAACTAGTCATATGTACACAATTTTTTATTTATTATTTTTGAATGATGAGACCAAATAATATGAAAACACGTAAGATATATGTCACAATTGCATGTTCGCGGTGAATTCTATTTTTTAGGAAAACCAAAACTAAACCGGCAGATAAACACATTAGTTTTTATTGTAGAAAATTGTCTGGCGAATATATTCACACAAACTCTTTTTTTTAATGAATACTCTTATGTTTTGGAGATATAAAATTGATTATTAATTATTCAGAAAAAAGTCAGAGCATGCACGATATAGGACACCCGAGATAAAAATTTAAAAAAATTCATATAATATAAGATGTAAAAGAGTTTAAATTGTTCAACTGACCATCTGTGACAAGTTATGGAGCCTCTTATGCCTTTTAATTTACATTGGATTGGTTTGTGGGCCGATTTTTTGGGGCTAGTGGTTCAAATTTTTTAAGGTTTGGTGTTCAAATATTTACACGTAAGGTGTTCAAAAAGGCCAAACCAAAAATAAAACTACAAACAAAATTACACGTATTCTAAACAAAAAGAATATTTTAAGGTGTTCAAGTAACCACCCATAACTGAATGTAGAGCCGCCTATGTCTCAGGCTCTCTCAGCTCAACTCACAAAGAATTTTTTTTTTAAGAAAGTGCGGGGTGCCAGGGCCCAACTCAGCCCTACTCTCCTTCCGCCCCTGACCACATGGCCTAGCCAACAGTATATAGTATGCCCGGAACCGGGGGAGGTGTGCGCACCGTGCTGTGCGGCCCATTTCGGCGCCGTGCCGGCCCCGTTTTGACGATCGGAGACGTCCACCGTGTAGAGCTCGTCGAGTACTACAAATGTACCAAAAATCAAATTGATTGGATATCGTTAAGTGCCTCATCAGAACACAAATAAGTTGAAAAAAATTGGAACACACATGTCTTGAAACATTGGATGAAAACCATTGAAACCATTTTTTTCAACATATTTGTGTTCCGATGAGACACTTAACGATATCCGATTGAGTTGATTTTTGGTACACTTATAGTACTCGACAAGCTCTACGCGGTGGGCGTTTTTTATCGTCAAAACGGTACCAGCGCGGCACAGAAATGTGCTCGCACAGCACGCTGCGCAGTTTTTCAACATATTTGTGTTCCGATGAGACACTTAACGATATCCGATTGAGTTGATTTTTGGTACACTTATAGTACTCGACAAGCTCTACGCGGTGGGCGTTTTTTATCGTCAAAACGGTACCGGCGCGGCACCAAAATGTGCTCGCACAGCACGCTGCGCAGCACGGGGCTGCGCAGCACCCCCTCTGTTTCCAGTATGCCCCCATCTAACAACCATACTAGCTAACTCTGTGAGCTCAAGCATTCTCGCATGCATGCAATGCCTAACCACTCACGCGCAAAATTAACAGAATCCTCTTAACTCCTCCGGTGACCTGGAAAACATTAAATTATTGGAACTGAGCTAATAAATCAATTAGCCATCATGTTGTTTGAGATTTATAAACCATATAATAAATGAAAGGTTGTGCTAGTTGATACATAAAGTTCTTGTTACCCTTTCGGAAGTAGATTGCTTATAAAGTTCTTATGATAGAAAACAAGGCAATAACTCTGTCTAGAAAAGATTGTTCGGTCAGCAAAGCGATAACTAAAAAGAATACATTTTGGTTGGAAAAAAATCAAAAATATTTGTTGGTAGTAACTAAATATCAATGAGTTCATAACGATTTTTAGACGCAATATAGATCTTATTTAATATAGATCTCAATTAGTTCACTGAATATTATAGATTGAAAGATATGTATTGTTCAAAAAATTGCACCGGAATCCAAACATGACCAATAATTTGGACTGGGGGGTAATTAAGTGTAAGAAAACAAACAAAGGTATGATTCAAGATTAGTATGTCCGTGTTAATTCGTTCACTAAATTATAAGTGCAAGAAAACAGACAATTGCATGATGCTTTAAAAGTCCACTTCCAGTCAGTTTTGATTTGAAATCTGCATAACTGCTCAACTGATTCAATTTCTTCTATTGAATGAGTTTTTCACAAAAACGCTATAAAAACAGTTTTGTGAAAAACTGCCCCGATCAAGCCCTTCCGGGTATTTTTTTTTGCCAAATCTTCGCGTTGGACCTTAAAATCACGTTTTAAACACATCTAACGGTTCGGATTTTCAAAAAAAAATTCGGAAGGTGGAGGTCCGGACCGTAACACGGTCCGGGATCCTTGATTGGAAGCTCGGTGTATATATATATATATATATATATATATATATATATATATACAGTTCACTTCCAGTCAAGCCTCCCTGATTTTTAAACACATTGAACGGTTCGGATCGTCGAATTCGATCCGAACCACACTTAAAAAAAACACATAAAAAACACACGATTTTTTTTCGGACCCTAATGTGATGTTTTGAACCATTGATCTTGTTTAAATGAGTAAAATAGAAGGTCCTGCAAAGATTCAATCCATTCGGATATCGGTAAGTGTTTGATCCAAACAGTTTTGCAAAAATTGTGACAGGAACTAGTGTTTTTAAAGCTGTTTGGATCAAGCACTTATCAATATTGGAGCCTGGAAGAGTGATGTGTTTTTTTATGTGTTTTTATAAGTGTGAGGGGAACCGGCCCCATATATATATATATATATAACAAGATAATCCTTATTAGATTTTTTCACATTTATGTTACTAGATTTTGTGGTGATACATGAAATATATTCACATGATCTGTAGACTAATTCCAAGTGAAATTGATTAATACTAAACAAATGTGCATGGGTGTTTTACAAGTCTTTCACACTTGTAAAATAATGTGTGTAAGCTCCATAAGTCGAACTCTCTATTTGGATTGGCACGTTAATTCATGACCAACACTCATTAACTCACTTCTGTTGTGTAACCCTTTATCGTATGCTTATTTGTCCATTTATTTTTATTTTTTAGAACGTCTATACTAGGGTGTGAATGAATCTCAAACATTGTATTTTTAGCTTTTGAGTGAGTGCGATAATTATTAGTCAAGTCTTTTAACAATTAATGGGAAATTGCATTCTAACAAAATGGGACTTCATTATTTGGTACATATGAAGACAGATGATTTTGCTTGAGCAAAATGTGCAGAATGTATTTTTGATATCATTGACAGTATGTTGTGTGCCCTATTTATATCAAACTATTAGATCAAAAAAATTACTTTTATCATTCCTAGTAGCCTTAGCACACATTTTTCTCACCTCTCAAAACTTGTGGCGGCTAAGGTTTCATGCACCTCGAAGAATATTACAGAGTTTCAATGATTCTTTGACCATAACAATCATCTTTGAGAGGTTTTTCGCATCAAGACAATCTTTCTCAAAGTAAAGCACTGTCGTTAATTTGGAGTTTAGAAGGCAATCATTAATTTGGAAGGCTTGGGGATTCAAGATTCTGCAATCATGTAGAGGTGTGATTAATGTGGATTCGGCATACAGGTCTTAGGCTTCGTGGTGAGGATACACGAATCTTGAGTAAGATTAATTGTATTCGTACAATGATTTTAGTGTATGATTCCTTCTCGTGATTTTTTACCGTTTGTATCTTTTTCGATTGCGTGATTTTTCAGTTTGTGTGATTGAATTTTTTCAATTATCAAGTTTCTTTAATTCCATGAATCGGTTAAGGAATTTCAATGTGCCAAACACTTGTGTCTTAGGGCTTTCTAATTTAGTGACCACAATAGACATACTAATCCAGAAAATTGTACTCTTATGCTATGCTTACACGCATCTTTGATTTTTCAAGTTGAAGGAAAGGTGAGAACACAAGTTTATCTTTATTTTTATACAATTTGTTTTACGTTTAAGCAAATGAAATTACACTTATGAAATTGCTGATCAATTGACATATACACTCATGAAATTGCACTGAACAACGTCCAAAACCTCCAGTCCTTCTCATTTGTCAAATATTACCATTTTCGCCATATTGCGGTTGTGTTTGGGCTAATTTTTTGCTGCCCTAATTGATTTTAGACTAATTTTTCCATTATGACTATTGAAAAAAGAGAGAAGAATTTGACAACAAAAAAAAGTATTAGTCGACTTTATTTGTCCTCGATCAACTATTCCAATAAGTTCAATATAATTAAGTGCAAATTAACATTTAAGATTGACATAATTCTCATGGATTGCAAAAATCAAGAACGACACAAAAAAATATTGGGAAAAAAGCCATTGGAGAAACCTTTGGCCTTCTATAAATCTCGAGCAAGGAAACACCACAATATCACATGTATTTACATCAGCGATAAAATGAGCAGCCACATTTTTCTTCAACTTTGCATCCTGATAGCAATTCTCAATGTCTCCAAAACGTTGTCTGCCCAACAACTTTCTCGGTATTCCAGTAAAGGCGAAGTTCATATATACAACGGCATCCAAAATAGTACCGCGCCTAGCAACCCACTATGGTTTCGCTGCCAAGACAAACACACTGATTTCGGAATGCGTTCACTCAACAGTTACGAGGAGTTCTCGTGGAACTTTACGATTAATTTCTTTCAAACTACTCTCTACTTTTGTCATTTCTATTGGCAATCGAAGCAGGCAATATTCGATGTCTTCAGTTCAAGTGTTTCCAGGGATTGCGGCTATCATTTGAGAGATCAAGATCACTTGTGCTTCTGGATAGGGACACCGAATGGCTTCTTCATCAGTAGTAATAGGAAAGGAACTTGGAAAAAAGTGCATGATTGGACCTGATAATTCTATTTGATCGTATGTGGCTCATGGAATATCAACAATATGGAAGAGAAATTAATATCAAGAAATACACAATAACTTAACATTTATTCACTGTTCTTATTTTTCTGTGCCATACTTCATGCTTTTTTGGCTCACTCACTCATGCAATTTTGATGTGAAATATTGAAGAAGCAGGGTGATAATACCGCAACGAAATTTTTTACTGCCAAAGAATAGGTTAGCCCATTACCTACCATATTGGCTGATATGTAACGGTTTTGTGCTCTGTGACATTATTACACAATTTACACCCCACCCCATATCGTTGAAGTGGAAAATCTCATGCGTATCGGTCATTTTCCTTTTCGTACCAAATTTGAGTTTACTCAAAATTTTCACCAAATTTGGTTTGAATCAAATCTTTACTCAAATTTTTAAGGCCATTTTCTCCCTCTCAAATTCACAATTGTGCCATGAATAAATCCTTTACTCAAATTTATGTCTACATTTGTTTTTGCCCATTAGAGTGTTCCACATCAAATCAAGTTTTTACTCAAATTTGGGTAAAAAATTTAAGGGTGGAGATGCTCTTAATTAATCCAAGTAACCAGAGCTCCTTATGTCCCATTAGTTCCAAAGCTACCCTTCACACGCACCCAAACATCTCCGCTTCACGGCCCCAAACCAAGATCGAGCCTACCCAAATTCTCTCTCTCTCTCTCTCTCTCTCTTTCTGTCTCTCTCTCTCTGGAAAACTAATACTCCGTGGCTCGTCGTCAGATTTCTCTGTCGAAGCCTCAATTCCATGAATGGAGGTTTTGGGGTTGTTTTGTTGGATGGAGAGGGTTTGTTTGTCTTGGGTGTCTTTGGGTCAATCTGCTTATGTTGTTGCTTGCGAGATATTGGTTCATTTGTTCGGTGCAAGTTTTGTAGATGTGGGTTCCGTAGTTGTGTTTAGGTTTTGTTTAATTGTTTGTTTGTCTTCTTAGCCTTCTCATCATTTAGGTCTTGAGAGGCATGTGATTTTCATCAGCTAGGGTGCAAACCTCATTGGGATATTATTCCTTGTTCTGATGTTTTCTCTTGTATCGTTTAATCTTGCATCTTCGATATTTGATTAATAAACTATTTTTTGTCGATCAATTAAAAATTGTTTCAAAAAGAAATCACTTTAAAAAACTATTAAAAATATTACTCCCTCCATCCCATTTTGATAGTCCAGCTCGGTCTGCAATGCAATTTTGAAATTGATAATATCTTGCAACATATAATGAATTTTATGTGCAATATAAATCTCATATGATAGATCTCAATTAGTTCTATTATACCAAATTTTCAAAATCTTTAAAAATATTTTAGATTGAAAGATATTAACAATTTAAAAATTGCATTGGAAACCTAACTGGACTATCAAAATGGGACGAAGGAAGCAGTTTATTTCATATGGCGTGTGGTTTTGTTAGATTAGATTAGTTTAAATTTTTTTTTTGGTACACAAAAAAATAAATAAATTAGTCTTTGTATATTATCCAAATTTGGATGAACGTAGATTTCAGGTATCTAAACTTTCAACATTTAAATACATGGGGCACTTAAATAACCATCCTTTTAGTCACTTGAAATTCGAAAATCATCATGAGACTATTTATCCATCCCGAGATTCAAAAAAATCCTATAATGCCCTTTATATATATATAGTTATATAATTGTAACATATTAAGGGATTGAGGACTAAATTAAAAGTGGCATATATGGGGCGGTAGGTAGTGGACCATTTTCAAAATTATGAGGTCATCTGCTGCAATTACGGGATTGGGGATAAAAACCAATCCCTAATATCTCGTTCATCCACATTCCACCATCGTCAATCTACCAGTACTACCACAACCACCTCTCGCTTTGTGTGTGCGTGTGTGTGTGTGTGTGACCAACCATCACCTTTGCAACCGCCCCGCTGCCTCCTCCTCCACCACCACCACCACAACCGCCCGCCAGTGCCGCAAACCATTGTTATACTACGCCTCCATCTCCACAACTCAATCTCTCTCTCTATTCTCTTCTCTCTCTCTCTCTCTCTCTCTCTCTCTCTCTCTCTCTCTCTCCCTCCGCCCCCAACCGTTGAAATATATGGAGGCTCAAGATTACAAATCGTTTGCAATGAGTGAGAATGAAGTATCTAAATCCTTTTTTCTATGGATGAAATTATGGGTTCAAAGAATAGGAATCTGGTTGCAACTACATCAGGGGAAGGTTCATTCAGTTTCAATCGAGATTCAAATGCGGTTGATGAAACTCGTGCAAGCGATTATACTCTAGAATTTTTTCCCATTTTCACCTTTGGCTGTAGCCCTATTTGTATCGGTGTTTTTTATTCTTTTTTCATGGTAAATAATTTTATCATGTTAGCTTTTGTTACAATGAATAATTTACCATGTTTTAATGTAACTAGCTTGCCATGTTTCAATGTGTAATGTACCATGTTTACCATGATTCCGTAGTAATTTATTAACTAATTTACCATGTTTCCTTATTAGTGTATTAAATTTACAATGTTTCCTTATTAGTGTATTAAATTTACCATGTTTGGATGTAACATGGTAATACGAGTTGGATGTAACACTTCACATTTACCATGATTACTGCTGCTCATTCGCATTTTTACCATGACTAGAGAAATTTTACCATGATGCTTGTATAATTTTTCAATACAATAATTATGGCAAAAATTATACGTTTCTCTCCATTAATCATTATTTATGGAAACCAAATCATTTCATTTCGAAATCCCTGATTATCGGAAATAAAATCATCCCATTTTTTAATCCGTGATTATCCAAAATCATTAAATCAGTTATACAAGGGAACAAAATCATCCCTACATATTTATCTCTTCATTATATATCTAATTCCACCAAATTAGGAAAACAATATATATCCAATCCCACAAAATTAGGAAAACAATAAATATCTAGTAAAAGGGTAAGGACGGTAATTCACAAAGTAAAAGGATGAAAACATAACTCCGAAAAATGGGCTGGATGAAAACTTACATTGTGTCCAAAAAATGGATGATTATTTAATTAACTCTAAATACATTTAGATACTTGCTCGAGTAAAAATAAATAAAAATATACATTTAGATACCTGAAATCACTCCACTTGCCACACCGACATGCATGATGTTACCGAATCAAGGACGCGTAGGTCGATATACCAAACAATGTTTAATACTGTTTATTCGAATTCCAACTTGGAAAACTCTTATATCAGCATTAATGTGGCTAAAATGGGGAACCGGGGGAGGTGTTGTGCACCCCCGTGCCGTGCACGGAAGATATCTTTAACTGTAGTAGTGTTTGCTTTTGGATGGTTTGAGAGTTTGCTTCTCTTTCTCAGCAATTCTACATACGGAGTACATGATACTAGATAGGATACTAAGAGTTTTAATTTATGGAAATATTATTTTAATAATAAATTGATTTAGGATATTTAATTTTCTGTCACATGTTTTTTCTTGTTTTTATTAGGTATTAGTCTTAAGTTCCATAAGTAGGTTATGAAAAAAAAAGATTTTTATTAGTCTTTTTAGTTTTCTTTGTATTGTTTTTATTAGTTAGCAAGATTCTAGTATTTCCTAATTGAGTTAGAGTTTCGCTTATAAAAAAGGTTGAAAGCCTATGGCATTATTTAGCTTTTATTCAATAAAAATTCTGAGTTAATCTCTTTCTTCTTGTGGATTCAAGAACCCTCATGCATTCGAGACCTAGCTTCGTTTGAAATAGTATGCTAACTATTTTTTCGTGAATTCTGCTGCGTCAAAAAGTATCAGAGCGGGTTTTTCCTGACTCGATGACACTAAACAAAATAGATGGCACACCTAGTGACGTTGCTCATGGAGATGTTTATCTGAGGACAATGGTGGAAGAACAACAAGTGTTGCGGTTGCTCACTATTTGCCTAGACCAAGGACCAGAAAGGGTTGAAAAGAATCGCGTGAGGGATTTGCCCAACGCTGTCTTCTTAATCATAATCTGGAAAGCACGGTGGAGCTTGCCAGACGCCAACCCGATAATCAAATTGTAGTTGGGAGACACCAAGCCAATCGTGTTGATTCAAGTATTATGAGTACATACGCATGAAAATACTTATCCTTTCTGGTATTATGACGACTTACCTAAATTCAGTGGTAATGAATATTTTCAAGATATTTTAGATTGGATTCTAAATGTTGATTATTTCTTTGAGTTGGTGAAAATTCCAGCGAAAGAAAGGTGGATATATTTGTGGTTAAAATTTACAGATTATTCTCCACGTAGTTGGTGGTTAGATTTGCAATCTTCAAGAGCTAAATTGGATACATGCATGGCCAAGAATTAAAAGAGTTATTGTCACGCCCTCAAATTTAATAATCCAAAAGTAAATAAAATCCACGTGCATGGAACAAGTCAGAAAGTCCCACAATTTCCCTTTGAATAGTCAAAGTCAACACATATAGTCTCACTATTACGAATACGCAAGTTCTAACTACTAGCGACCGTAACCTGAATGCATAAGTACATCATGTTCAAAGTTATTACATCGACCAAATAGTAAAAAAGGATTAATGATAGGAAGTTACAAAACCATCTTTCCAAAAAGATAATACAAAGATGGGAAAATAACTTCATGCATGTTAAAGCTCCATGTAAGTACCACTCGACAAGCATCCAACTTCATGCTCCATGTCGTGTACCTGAAAATTGATAGGTTGAGCTCACTAGCCCAGTAATAAAACTATTCTACCTACGCTAGGTGTATAAACATGATACATGCATAATGAATGAGTATGGGGATGGACACGACCAATGTATAAGGTAAAAATGAACGGAAGGCTATAATTCGACCACGAAGTAACCAAAATGTATCCAAGTGTCCAAAATGTGTCCAAGTGTTCCAAAACAATTTTAAGTATCCAACCAAAGTCCAAGTAGTTACCAAAATCCTCATTTTCGCATATCAAAAGCCAAATTTTGGCCAAATACGCCAAATTAATCCAAATACATCATAACCGACATTTCATAAGAAAACATTCATCAATTTTAATAAGGAAGTATCCCTCTGCTGGATGTCGTGGGCTCCGTGCACCCCTGCTGGATTTCGTGGGCTCCGTACACCCATGGCTAGGGACACCAAACGGGTGATCCCTAGAGTTCATTTTATCCAATAATATCATTTCAAAACAATTTGTCTTTCAAAAGTTCCCAAAAGTCCCATTTATTCCAAAATTTCACCGTTTTCGCCAAAAAACGTCAACCGACGCGTGTTAGATACATAAAACCATGAAATTTGTTAAATCACGTGTCCAAGGGTCAATTTTGTGATATCAAAGTGAAATTGGTGTTCAAAATGGTGGTACGTGTCAAAACACGAAGAAACGGACAATCGGAGGCCAAACGGGCATTGGGGAACAAACCGGGACATAACGAAAATTGGGTGAGCTGCTGGATTTTCCGCCCGGGCGGCCCCCAACCCGCCCGGGTGGGTCGGGCAGATGCTGGGCATACCAAAAGTGCAGATTTTCACCCCTTTGGGTGTGGAATTTCAACCCAAGTCCAATTATGATGTTATAGGACAAAAATTGGAAGTGTAGAGCAACAAATGAACATCAAAGGAGGGTAAAACAACAACCAATTGCATCAAACAACAACCCAAATCAAATGGAACAAAACCCACTTAGGAAGAAAATCATGATTTGAGCAATTGGATGAACATGAGTGGGATATATGCAACATATCACATAGATACAACTAGAGGGAGTAGAATTTATTCTCCTATCTCAAGATTTATGCTCCAAATGAGTTGAGAAAACAAAACCCGAAATGCCTCCTTTCAAGGCAAAACCAACGCAATCCAAGCTTGAAATCACGTAGAGGAGAAGGTTTTATGGTAGAACCTTAAAGGAATTTGGTTTTGGTGGAGCTTTGAGGTGTAACAATGGAGGAAAGTTGAGAGAGGGAGAGAGAGAGAGAGGGGCAGCTGTAGAAGATGGGGAAAATGGGTGATTTTTTTCATATTTTGTATACACACATGTGTATATACACCTCCCACTTAACACTTATACCCCTCATGTTTCAAATATGTTTTAAAAAAACCCAAATGCAATCTAATGCTCTCACATTGACCCATTTAACTAATTTTTCATTTCCTCACATTTACCCAATAGTATTCCGAGAAAATTATGCAAAAATACGGGTCCTTACAGTTATGATGGAAAGATTTTTGCCATGGAATTAGCATAAACTTTTGGAAGAAAAATATAGGCCGGAATGGAAAAAAAGTAAAAAACAATCAACACCGTTGCCAAAGATGTTGTTGAAGAAGCTATTAAACAAGAGGTAATCAAGTTGATGGTAAAGAGAAAGTTGATGTGAGTAGTAGCGACAAAGGCACTACAACAAAAACTACCTATGGCGACAAAATCTGGAGACGAAATTCAAATTTCCTCGCCAAATGGGTCTTTTTGGCGAGGAAAATCGGATTTGTCGGCAAAAATGAACTTTTGGTGAGGAAATCGGCTTTCGTCGCCAA
The DNA here is from genome assembly GCA_016920895.1 of Vaccinium myrtillus. Lineage (NCBI taxonomy): Eukaryota > Viridiplantae > Streptophyta > Magnoliopsida > Ericales > Ericaceae > Vaccinium > Vaccinium myrtillus. Next base: position 10,411,566 of record CM029271.1, read on the forward strand.
ATACCTCCTTTGGCGAGAAAATATATATTTTTCTCGTGAAAAGCCGCTCTTTTGCGACGAAATTCTCTTTCCTCGTCAAACATTTTTGGCGAGTAAAGATAGTTTTGTCTCAAAATAGCAGCTTTTCGGGAGGAAAATCATATTTCATCGGCAAAAGTCACCCGTTGGTGATAAAATTTATATTTCCTTGCCACTTCTAATAATTAATTTCTATTTTTAAACTGATCATAACCCATGATCGATCCTGTTATTTTTCAATCCATGATCGGATGCTGCTATTTTAAAATAAATTATACACCGATATCTATTATACATAGAATGCTTAGAAATTGTTGAAAAAATGCCAATGACTTAAATTTTGCAATATTATCAAGGATTTGTAAAGTGACTCAGTAATGGATTGAGTGATTTGGAGTTCGAGTAGGATCAACTTCAAAGTTGAAATTTATTTTACAGTTTGGTCGCTTTTGAGATTTATGCACTTAAGGGGTCTTCCGCTAATGGTGTTTTAAGAATAAATTGGCTTTTCACGGTTTTTTACGTGATGTATTATAAGAGAATGACTTATCTTGATTTTTGAAAAAAAACTGTTTTTTGTTAGTGGAACACCCCATATAGTTATTGTTTATGCTGACGATTTATTTAAGAAATAAATTAAATTCTACCTCTAATTAAAGTAATATTCAGGCTTTAAAGTAAAATTCTAACAATCAATCATATTAATAGATTTAGCATTGACCTAAGTGATTTTTGGATGTTTCATTACCACTAATTAAATTAAACTTTAAGGTCAAATACAATTCAGTAGCATATTCCAAGATAATCAATATGGCTAGCTTTCCTAATGGTGCCCATTGGCAACGAAATTTTTGTTTCCTTAATATAGTTTATTTTCTGTTTTATCGCTTTCGATTTTTATGAACTTAATATACTTTTTGTTGATGTTTTCATTTTATTTAAAAAATAAATTGAACTTTACCTATATAATTATCAAATCTCGCTTTAAAGTAGATTTGTAAAAATCACAATCATGAATTTAGTGTCCACCTAGGCAATTATGTATTGTTTAATTTCCACTAGTTAAATTAAACTCTGAGGTAAAATACAATACAATATTGTATTGCATTTTTTTTTACAGTAATTAGTGGTCTTGACAAACTCAATTTAAAATGTAAAAAAATTATGAAAAGAAGCAAAAGAAAATCACTAAAAACGGAAAAAGTTCAGAAATTATGTAATCATGTGGTTAGCTTGTGTTAATTTTTTTAAATTCGATGCAAAGTTTAAACACTTTTTTTTAGAGGTAATTAAATAATCATCCATTTTTTTGGACATCACGTAAGTTTTCATCTTTGTCAATTTGAATAGTTATGTTTTCATCCTCTTCGTTTATGAAGTACCTTATTTACCCTTTTTAGTGATATATATTAATATATGTAAATATAGTTTCCTAATTAAGAGGGATTTGATTAAAATTTATATAGATATTGTTTCCTAATCTAGGGGGATTGATTTGACTATTTCAAATGAAATTTTTGAAATAGTGGATGATTGTGTTGCCTAAAATCATGGAAATTTTAAAATGTTGGAGATTCAAAGTTGGGTGGAATGATATTATTTCCCAATATTAGTCATGTGCACGCCGAAATATTTAAGGGATTTTTGAAAAAAAAAATGGTGGGCAAAAAAAGTACAATAACAATATTCATGGTAAATTAAGTCTGCATCATATTTCAGCCATTATTATAAAAAAATGAATGAAGACCAGCAAACATGGTAAAAATTAGAACCAATACGGTGAACATGGTAAAATCGAACGACTTGTAAAATTGAATTAGGGTAAAATATATCTCCAAAACATATCTCATTGCTTATGGTAAATTTATACAACATGTTAGTTTTATTTAATAACTCCGATCATGGTCAAAACACACGCCTCAACCTCTACCAATTATCATAGTAAAAAAAATGTGCATAGAACAATACATGGTAAATTAATACTTGTTACATTGAATCATGGTAAAATACTTGTTCACAACTTATTTCAATAATTACAATAAAAATAACAAAGAAAACATGGTAAATTTGCACGGCGAAGGAGTAGTTTATGGAGTTGGGGACCGACGTCAGTTTAGGATGGTTATGGTGAAGATTTGATACGACGATTTGGTGAACATTTGGGATGACAATTTGGGACGCCGACTGGTGAAGATTTTGAACCACAATTTGGGACGCCGACTGAGAACAAAGGGAATTGCATCAAAATATTCAGCATCCACAAAATTATTGAACAAATTAACCATGTCAATTGGTGGGTAACCTAATGTGCTAAACTAATAAGAAATTGGAAAACTGAGTGGGTAAAAATCACATAATTGCTTACAGAAAGAGTAGAATCAACATAAAATTTGTTTACTATAGCTTAATCGCAATAAGACAATGAATAACATCAAGATACAAAAAAACATGGTATATTGTTTCAAATATACATGGTATATTGTTTCAAATATACATGGTATATTGTTGTTTTGGGTTGGGCAGATTGAAACTTTTCGGCAATATGATACTTTTGTTATGGCTTAATTGTACTGATGGTCCCCAAAGTATTCGCAAAGTGTCACCTTGGTCCCTGTTTACATATAAAAATAACAAATCCAATGATTAATTGACACGTAATCAAAAATGCCAAACGTTGGCAAATACTTGTCAATACAGATACACTGGATTATTGAAGTAGCATTGAGTTAATACGGTGTCGTGTTTTTCCTCAATTCAAAATAGCAGTTATTGGCAGTTACAAGTCAAGGACGAAATAGAAACTGACTTCGAAGCCACGATATTAATTGCTAGACACATAAACTCCACGTGTAAATCTATAAAATGGAATAGTTAACAGTTAGAGTACGTGGAGTACTTCTCGAAAAGCAGTTATTCTTATAACGTGTAATCATTTGAATCAGTTGAGCAGTTATGCAGATTTCAAATCAAAGCTTCAGGAGGAAGAATCTGAAGAATTCAAATTCAGACGTGGGGAAAGAAAGAAACTGCCAACTCAAAGAGCAGAAGTTAGAGTTCGAAGCAAGCCAAGTTCAAATTCATTGAGCGGGAAGTTCAAACTACAAGCAGCGTCTATAAATAGAAGAAATTGAAGAGTGAAAAAGCCCCCGAACAAATCTTCAACAAACAGCTATCAAAAAATGATGCTTGGTTTGTTCATTGGCAAGTAGTTTTAGGATTTCGAACTCAGTTCGAAGTAGATTAGGAAGTAAATTAGGAAGTAGTTAGGATTATTCTCGATTGTTTTCATAACAATCACCCATTCTCGGTTGTTCTTGTAACAATCACCAGTTCGAAGTTCTGTTACATTTGTATTTGAAGTTGAAGACAATTTCGAAGTAAGTTTATCTTTGATTTATCAATCGAAGTACCTTGTTTCTTTATTGTTTCTTTAATTTCCTGAGTTATTGGTTTGCATTTCTTCACTTATAAAGAAAAATCCTCTTAATTGAGGTAATTGAACCAATAAAACACAATCGCCTGATTAGACTTGGTTTTTCCAAAGTTAATCTGAGGGAGGAGATTGAAACTCTCTCTGGCACGCTCGCACACGATTATTTTATCACAAAAAAGTAAAAGAACCAGTAAACATTTTTTGGCACGCCCGGTGGGACCCGAAAGTGTTGAATGGCTCCAAAACTTAGGAAGCAAACAGATGATTCTCAAATTGGCCAAATGCCAGAAGATGAGAATAATGTTAATCCTAGAGAGAATGAACAGGTTGAAAGACCTCAAATAGGTCAAGAAACTTGTATTGGTCAAGATACGAATGTTGGAATTGGCCAAAATTCTCGTATGAACACTAGGAACAATAGAACAGTGCAAATTGATGACCCAAAGAATCCAGATATTGGAGGAAGTGTGTTATCTAAGCCAATTTGCTGAAATGATTGCTACATTTAAAGAACTGGCTCAAACCCAGAAGCTTATGTTACAAAAATTAGAAGAGCAATCAGGACTTAAGTGTAATCCTCTGCCTTCATTTGAGAAGGACAAAGAAGAGGCTAGCACAAGCAAATTTAAGTCAAGACCTGGAAAAGAGCCTATCAATATAGATGAAAAACCAGAATCTTGGTACGAACCTGCAAAGGTTCATGATTCTCAAGTCCCCAAGCCTAGGAGAACATACAAACAAACCACTTATATCCCATTCGAACATAGTTTTGATGGTGTAAATGAGGATAAAGGTTATAAAATTAATGACTATGGGTTTGAAGGATATGGTCATTCCACAGGAAATCATTTTGTTGATAGGACTAGTTCAAGGAGGCCTAATGTAGAATTTGGAGTTCCTAAGCATCCAGGAATACCAGAAATGGGAAGAGTGCATTCGAATCACCTTTATGGACCTTTTACAAGGCAAGAAGGAGATTACAGACAGCCTCAACCTTTTGAAAGCCCTTTTGATGGTTTTCCAGAAGATCACATAACAAGAAATGTGAATAGGGAACCACACATTAACTCAAATGTTCATTTTAAAGGAAATCCCACCCTTAGAGATGAAATATTGGGCCTTATGCAAGAAGCTTATGGACCTCTGAACCGAGGAATACAAACTCAAGCTTATAGAAAACCATATCCAGAATGGATAGATAGGCAGTTCGAAGTTCCTAGGGGGTTTAAAATTCCTGATTTTACATTGTTTCATGGGGATGGGAAACAATCAACCACAGAACACATTGCTAGATTTACTGCTCAGTGTAAGGAATTAGGCAATAATGGTTTCAGTAAATTGAAATTATTCTCTAATTCTTTGATAGGAACTGCCTTCGAATGGTATTCGAATTTACCACCAGAGTCAGTTCCAAGTTGGCAAAGGATGGAAGAATTATTCCATGCACAGTTTTACCTAACTGAGCCTGAAGTCACTATGGCTGATTTAGCAAGGTTAAAACAAAAACCTGATGAAAAGGCTGCTCAATTCATTACTAGGTTTAAAAGGGCTAGAAACAAATGCAAACTTCAATTACCAGAAGTAGAATTTGTTAGGATAGCACAAGATGGTTTAAGTAGAGAACTTAGAAAGAAGTTCGATTCTACTGAATTTAGGGATTTGGTTGATTTAACCTATAAAGCATCTAGATATGAATCTTTGTTAGAAGAAGATATTGATAGGAACAATTCTTCTTATTCTACTTATTACAAAGAGCCCACTTATGAAATTGATGCTGCTGAAATTATTGAACATGATCCTTGTGTATGTGATTGTTTGGTTCGAAAAGATTCTTCTATAGCACCAAGGAATAATAAGAAAGCCATTAGCAAAGTATACTCATTTGATGTTTCCAAAGCAGATGAAATTTTTGATTACCTTTTGAAGAAAAAGTTTATCAAACTTCTTGATAATGTTAGACTTCCAACTCTGGAAGAAATCAAAGGGAAGAGTTATTGTAAATGGCATGCTTCTTGGACTCATTCAACTAAAAATTGTAATGTTTTCCGTGATAGGGTTCAAGAACAGATCAAGAAGGGAAGGATCATGTTTCCAGAAAAGGCTATGGGAATTGATATTGATCCATTTCCAAAGATTGAAGAAGTAACTGCTAACACAAATGTGCCAACATCATTGGCTAAAACTGTTCGAGAAGTGTGGCAGAATAAACAAGGACATGTTGAAATGAATTCTGTACAAATTGGTAGAGGAAGGCCAAATGTTGGTCAATTTCGAAATGATGCTTACAGAAACAATAAGCCAAGACATACACCAGAGAGTTCATCTCAAAAGGGATTCAAGCAGTCCCATCTTCCTATGCTCGAAGCTTCCTTTTTGGAATGTTTATGCATGGAATGCAGAGCCAATTATTTGGTTTTTAAAGACTTGGATCGACAGGGGGTAGATTTCTTTCCAAAAAGGATGGAAAGAAAGGCTTTAGATCGAAACAATGAAAGAAGGCCCTGGGTAAGCCCAAGGAAGAAATGAGAAGCCTTGGTTGGTTTCTAAAAGAAATGTACCTTCTAGCCCAGTTCCACCAACTTCGAAGAGGGATTATCCTCCTTTGAAGAAGGTTGACACTGGGAAGGCCCCTATGGGCCAGGAAAATGAAGGGCAAGGTGAACAATTTTCCTTGGTAAAGGGGGTTCCTGATTGGTTTTTAAAGAAAATTAAACCAGAACTTTTCCAGGGACACAAAGCTCCTTCTAAGGTTGGAAACAAAATGGTCAAACCTCCAAATACCCCTGCTGGTCAATGGGTAGTGGTTCGAGATCCAAAGACCAAGACACCTCAAATGATTCCTATGTTGACAAGAACTCAGAAGAGGAAATTGCAAAGGAGGTATACTAGTTTCCAAATGGAAGAATATGCCTCTAAGGAAGATCCTAATGGGGGTGATAAGATCAACCCAAGATTTAACAGACTTCGAAGAGAAGACTCTGAGGAATCTCTTCGAAGAGGGTTTACTCAAGCTGAAATAGAAACATTGGAAAGTTTGGCTGCAAGGATGGATAGTAACATGCCTCAGAATAGCCAAACTTCACCAAATTCCTTGGCAAGCTATCAATCTGGTTTATTAGAAGCCATGATAGTGGAACAAGAAGGAGGTGAAGGCATAAGTTCATCACCTGTTGAAACATTCTCTCCCATGGAAACTTCTGCAACAGAATTGTCTGAAAAAGTGGGCATAGCAGAAGGAGAATCAGATATACCAGTGCAGGAAAAAAGAACCATCCAGTTTGGGACTTTACCTCAAGTTCAAATTAACATGGTTTCTCCTTCATTCATTAACTTTGGACCTTTTGGACCAGACTACTCACCAGTTCGAAGGGCATTACAGCCAACAGTTGCTCCTATGGAGATCATTGATGTATCAAGTGATGATGAATATGATCTTACGTATGACAATGGGTGGAATGATGGTTGGGGAGCTTTGATTTCAAAGGTTCAAAAGGAAGAAGAAGAGGAAGATTTTATGGTCATGGTTAATGCTTTAGAGGAACCAGAAGTAACATCGAAGGAAAGAGCAATTTTTGTCCCAGAGACTAAAAATGATTCTAAGTATCCTTTGATTGTTGATTTGAATTGTGCTAATCTTTCTTACCCTTTCAGATCACCTTCAAGTGATATGAGGCACCATTTGAAACCACTGTACATCTCTGCAGAATTCGATGGGATTTTGTTAAACAGGGTTTTGGTTGATAATGGTGCAGCAGTAAACATTCTGCCTTCAAGGACTTTGAAAAAGTTGGGGAAAGAAAAGGTTCGATTGATCCCAACAAGCACATCTATTGCTGGATTTACTGGTGAAAGTAAAAGTCCTAAAGGAATTGTTTCTATACGCCTGAAAGTTGGCCAAGTTGAAACTGATACAGCCTTTTTTGTGGTGGATACATTCACAAGTAAGTACAATGCCTTGCTTGGTAGGGATTGGATTCATGTCAATGGTTGTATTCCATCTTCGATGCACCAAACTCTGATGATTGTGAAGTACGAAAATGGGAAAGAAGTGGGGGTCGAAGAGGTGAAAGCAGACCCACATCCTTTCAGTACTTCAGCAAATTGTGCAGAGGCTGAAATGTATAAACCTGAAATCATTCCTCTAAGTGAAATTGCACAACCTGCCACCCCTCCATCCAATGTATTGGAAATTGGAGAATTGGCAGAGTTAAAATCTAAGCTTAAACAAGCAGTTGATTATGAATCAGACAATTCACCAGATGAGGCTGCTTGGATGTGAGTCCAAGACAGAGTTCGAAGAGGCCAACTCATTGGCCTTAGTTAAGTTTATGGCTCTAGAAATAGAGCAGAAGTTACAGGAAACAGATGATTGGGAAGAATTACTGGCTGAAAAATCTGACTGGGGGTTGAAGCCATTTGAATTCGAAAAGGCCTTTGTTGGTTATGTCGATTCCCAAGATCCTTTAGAAGAAGTGGAATTGGGAGAAGGGATTGTTCCAAACACTGTTCAAATCAACAGAGAACTTGATGTTGCTTCGAAGGCAAGGTTGATCACAGTGCTTAAAGAGAACAAAGAATGCTTTGCTTGGAGCTATAAAGAATTGACAGGTTTGAATAGAGATTTGGTTGAACATAGATTGCCTATAAATCTAATTTTAAACCTTTCAAACAACTTCCAAGAAAAATGTCTCCTGAAACCATCTTATTGGTTAAAAAGGAAATTCAAAATCTTTTAAATGTTGGTTTTATTAGAACAGCAAGATACGTGGAATGGCTATCAAATATTGTTCCTGTTATTAAGAAAAATGGGAAGATTAGGGTTTGCATTGATTTTAGAAACCTAAACATTGCAACCCCTAAGGATGAATACCCAATGCCCGTAGTAGACATGTTGGTGGACAGTTCTGCAGGTCACAAAATTATGTCTATTATGGATGGACATTCAGGGTATAATCAGATTTGTATAGCCAAAGAAGATATTCATAAAACCGCATTTAGAGCCCCTGGCAATCTTGGGACCTTCGAATGGGTCAAAATGCCTTTTGGGCTGAAAAATGTTGGTGCTACTTATCAAAGAGCTATGAACACTATTTTCCATGAAATAGTTGGGGGTTTTCTGGAATGTTATATAGATGACATTATTGTCAAATCAAAATCTATTGATGATCATGTAGAACATTTGAAAATAGCTTTTTCAAAAATGAAGCATTATCAACTGAAGTTGAATCCTGCTAAATGTGCTTTTGGAGTAACAGCAGGTAACTTTTTAGGATATCTAGTCCACAGTAAAGGTATTCAAGTTGATAGCAATAAAGCTAAAGCTATTATTGAAGCAAAATCTCCTTCGAATAAGAAAGAGCTTCAAAAGTTTCTTGGTCAATTAAATTTTCTTCGAAGATTTATATCCAACACTGCAGGAAAAACTAAAGTCTTTTCTTCTCTGCTGAAATTGAAGGATGGAGAAGACTTCGAATGGACAAAGGAGCATGATGATGCTTTCAAGGCCATCAAGGAGTATTTGATCAATCCACCAGTGCTTGTTCCACCTTCAAAAGGAAGGCCTGTCAAGTTGTATTTAGCAGCAAATTATGACTCAGTAGGAGTTATGTTGGCTCAAGACAATGAAGAAGGAAAAGAACAAGCTATCTATTATTTAAGTAGGTTTCTTAATGATTGTGAAAGTAGGTATTCTGCAGTAGAAAAATTATGTTTAACTTTGTTTTTTGCTTTGAAGAAACTCAGGTACTATATGATGCCTAGAGTAACCTATGTAATTTCCCAGACTGATGTTATGAAATATATGTTGTCTCAACCTGTACTTAGTGGCAGAATTGGGAAATGGATTGTGTCCTTAATTGAATTTAACTTAGAGTATGTTCCTCATAAATCAATTAAAGGACAAGCTTTAGCTAATTTCTTGGCTGATCATCCAAATGGAATTGAGACTCCTGAAATAGCAGATGTTGATACAGTGACAATAAAGCCATGGAAAATGTGGTTCGATGGTTCGAAAACATCTCAAGTGGCTGGGATTGGGATTGTTTTAGAATCTCCGCAAGGCTTGAAAACCAAATTTGGATTTCAGATAAATGAAGGAGAATGTACAACCAACCAAGCAGAATATGAAGCCTTAATTATGGGGTTAGAGCTTTTGCTTACTTTAAAAGTTGACATAATTGAGGTGTTTGGAGATTCTCAATTAGTTATAAATCAGGTGAATGGAGAGTTTGGTTGCCATAGTAGTGGTTTAAAACCTTATCACCAATATGTGAAGTTATTAATTGAGCAATTTCATATGATTACTTTTACTTATGTTCCAAGATTCTTTAATGGAGAAGCGGATGCAGTAGCTCAAAGAGCATCAGGATTTAAATGTATCACTGATGAAAGCAGAGAATTTTGTCAATTGACTTTAAGGAAATATTTACCAATGCTTAAAGATAGGTATACTGATTTCGAAGTGTGTGAAATCACCACTCCACCTGGTTCGAATGACTGGAGACAATCATTGATTGATTATTTGACAAAACCTGATGCTAAAACAGATAGAGTAACAAGACTAAGATCTGTTAATTATATCATGTATAATGGAGAATTGTTCAAAAGAGGAGCAGATGGACTTTTACTCAAATGCTTGAACAAAGTCGATGCATTTAAAATTATGGCAGAAGTCCATGAAGGTATCTGTGGTGCTCATCTAGCAGGAATTAAGATGAGATGGCTGATTCGAAGGTATGAATATTATTGGCCTTCTATTCTTAAGGATTGTATTGATTATGCAAAGGGTTGCCAAGCTTGTCAAAGGACAGGGCCTCTTAAACGATTGCCAGTTACTGAATTACAATACGTAGTTAAACCTTGGCCATTCAGAGGATGGGCAATGGATATGATTGGTATGATTTATCCTGCTTCTAGAAAAGGAGATAGATTCATTTTAGTAGCCACTGATTACTTTACTAAATGGGTTGAAGCTCAAGCCTTTGAGAGCGTGTCTCAAGAACAAGTCATGGAATTTATCAAAGGCATTATTTATAGATTTGGATCTCCAGAAACTATAACAGTAGATAATGGATCCATTTTTGAAGGAAGAGCAGTAAAAGCTTTTGCAGCTACCCATGGAGTTTCTTTAATTAATTCTACTCCTTATTATGCTCAATCAAATGGCCAAGCAGAATCAACTAATAAGATTATCAAAAGAGGTATTCAAAGAATGGTTGATAGAAATCCAGAAGAATGGCCAAGCTTACTTTTAAATGTGTTATGGGCATATCGAACCACCAAAAGGACCAGTATAGGAACTACTCCTTTTGCTCTGACTTATGGACATGATGTTGTTTTGCCTATGGAGATTGTGGTAAGGTCACAGAGAGTTGCTTCTCAAAACGATCTAAACATGGGAGCATACCACCAAGCAATGCACATGGAGCTTGAAGAAATAGATGAGGAAAGAATTAAAGCTCTGAATCAAATTCTATTACAGAAATTGAGGGTAGCCAGAAGTTATAATAAAAAAGTGGCTATTCGAAGCTTTGATATAGGTGATTTAGTCTGGAAAGTGATGTTGCCTATCAAGGAAAGAAAACAGGGACTTGGAAAATGGGCTCCGAATTGGGAAGGACCTTTCCAAATCTATAGAGTTCTTAAAAGAGGGGCATACCATTTGAAAGATTTGAATGGTTATGTTCATAGAAGAAAGATTAATGGAAGGTATTTAAAAGCTTATGTCCCAACCATTTGGGAATCCTTTGGTAGAAGATAAAATTTAAAGAGGAGTGTATCTTCCATTGCTTGAGCTGTTCAAGATAAGTCATAACAACAAGCAAGTTATATAGCTGAGACTCATAGTTCAATTGATGAGATCAGCATTTCAAAACAGTTCAAACAATCATGAAATTGGAATATCACAAGCATTTCATTCATTGATCAAGAGATTGTACAATTGTATCTTTTAGGTCACTCAATACATGAGCACCTCTGGTACAAACAAAGTTATAAATTTCTTCTTGATCAGTAGTTCGCTGCAATTGACTTTTAAGGTCTTTTATGTTTACAACATAAGAAGAAGCTTTGTTCAAAGAAGCTTGCATGTTGGTAGTTGTTTGAGCAATTTCCCCTTTAACCTTAAGCAAGGCTTCCTCTAAGTAAATTTCTTCCTCCTTCAATTGATGTAACTTGATAGCATCTTGATCATAGGAAGAAATTACATTTTGTGCTTCATCCTCTACGCTTGACAATGCCACATTCAGATTCTGCCTTTGTAAATGTCTCTCTTGAACTTCACAAAGTTGAAAGGCTTTTATCTGAAATTCGGAGACCTTAGTCAAAATTTGTTTATGTAGGTCGTGAGCAGCAGGTTTTAACACCCAAGCTGCTTGACAGCAAGTTTCTAACTGCATCTTCAAATCTCCTTCAGCTAATTTCTCAAAGTCCATTATTGAGAATTGTTGGAGGATTTCCTTCAATTCTTGAATCTCCCCAGGAGTAAAAGTAGGCTTGACCAACTCAGGAAAAGAGGAACTATGTTGAGTTTTGAGTTGGATAATAGGAGACTCCGAAGACAGAATTGGAGCTTTGGGATTAGTGATTCTCTGACAAAAATCATTTACTCTTAATTTGAATTGCTCTAAAGAGAGATCACCAACAATTGTGCTTGAAGAGGCATCAGTTTTCTGACAAAGGAAAATACATAAACATAGATAAACTTAATTACTGATAAGAAGGAAGCTTTAATGTCTAAATATTATGAGACACAATACCTCAATTGGATGGATTTGCTCTAGAGGGGTTTGTTGTACAAGAATGTCAATTCTTGGAGATTGACCAAGAATAGCCTTTTCAATCACCACTTCAACAGGATCAGAAGTTTTGATGGTAGAAGTATTAAGAGCAATCTCAGGAAATAAACTTCTATCATCCTTTGGGACAGAAATAACATGTTGAATATGAATGTCAGCCTCAGTAGTCTTTGCAGTCTCAATGTCTGAAAGATTTTCAGAATTCATCTTCGAAATAGACTGATTGAGCTGATCTTGATCTGACACTTCTACATTTAAGGAAACATATTCCTGTAAAAGCTTTTTGTCAAGAGGCTCTTCAGGAATATTTTCTTTGGTTATCATTCCAGGAGTCGAAGAACCTGCAGCAAGATCAGCAACATTTGATATTGATTCTTCAGTTTGTCTTTTTCGAATACTTTCTGAAGCTAAGGCTCTTGCAATAGTACTGGTAACAGGAAGAGACATGTCTTGTATTATCACTTGTGGTGGAAACTTAAGGATTTTTCCTTTAGTAATTTTCCCTATGGTAGTGGAAGTAGTCTCATGTATTACAGCGGTATCAGACTTCGAAGCTCTAATATGTCCAGACGTTGTCTTCTTCACTGAGATAGAATGATCAGAAGTCAGAAAATATGAAAGAAGAGTCCAAGGATTATGGTAAAAATGAAGTTAAAAAGGCTTGCCTTTTACAAATTGGCCTATTGGAATATCTTCTGTTTCATCTTCTTCGGGTTCTTCTATCAATATCTTCTTTCTTCTTTTCGAAGCTCCATAGACTTTAGTAAATTTTGCTTTCTCATGAATTGTCTCTTGTTCGACGTCCCCTTTTCTTTTATTACCTATTCGAAATAAAGATGGAGATAAAATTATCTTGTATAAAAGAATTGGAAGGTTTATATAGGATTTCAAGAATCAAAAATCACCTGATGGAGGAGAAGGAGTATTGTTATGCATTTGAGATCTAGTCATCATCTGGGGTACAGATTGAAGAGGCTTAATATTCAAAGCAACAGACACCAAAGCCGAAGACTGCACTTCTGATATTTCCTTTTCTTCTTCTTCTTGGGTTTTGTTTTTCTTCTGAACACCAAAACCATCATCTGATACTGAAAGAGAATTGGATGGAGCTTCACCTCCAATTATAGCAGAGCATCCAATATGACTGGCAAATTTTTGAACTGAGGCAGTCTGGTTGTGTAGCTCAATAAGATTGTGCCACCATTGTGAGAACCCAGTGAAAATGGGACTGTCAATAGCAAATTTCAAAGGTATGAAAGCCTTACTGAATCTCCTAAATTCGACATTAATACGTGAAAGGTGATTCTTATCAACCTTTTTCCTATCATAAAGGGGAACATTAGTGTCTCCCGGAAAAGGACATGGTATGGCTTGCACCATTCCAAATTGTCTAGCAAATTGGGCAGGACAATATGTTTCAGCATGAGTCTGTTTGCAACCACCAATGATTCCCCCTATAAAGATTTCCCTGGGCAAAAGGATGCTTCCCCAAGCATCAGCGAAGGACTTCGAACCTCTATTCTCCATCATGTCCTTTATCCAGGAGGGCCCAATACTCCAGTCTGTGAAAGGACGAAATTCTGCTTCTTCCTTATCTTCCCTCATTTGGAAGAAATGTTGAAGATACCCAACCAATGATAAGGGATTGGAAACCAAAACTTTAAACTTGTCCCCATAAACATTAACAGGCTCTGAAATGGCAACTTTGAAAAAAGGAAAATATGCCACAATCCAGAGTTGTAAGAACCAAAGAGGGCCTCCTATGTTATACATGAGTGGTTTTGACTGACTGTCAGACCCTATTTTATAGACATAACCCAAGAAATATGAGGCCAAATCAAATTTCTCACCTTTAGAGAGGCAATATGCCAAAGGAGCGAATTCATGCATAATTTTCTTGCCACTGTGACAGAAGACCATTTTGCATAAAGTATATAAAAGATATGCAAAGAATTCCTTATTAGATACTGGGTCTTCGAATTTTGCTTCAGAACGGAAAAAGTTCCCATATGATGCAGACGAACCAAAAGTTTTCATGTCTTTCAATGGCGGAACATTGATGGATTTGGAAATATCAAACATTGGGCCAAATGGGGGAAGTCCAGTCAGAAATGACACATCTAAAACTGTGGGTCCCATCATCCCACAATTGAAACGAAAATAATTGAATGATGGATCCCAAAAAGCTAGGGCAGCATGTATGAGAGCAGGGTTTTGTTGAATACCATATCGAAGTAATGTGATGATATGCCAAAGCCCAGTTTGCTCCAATTCTGTTTTCTTATACTTCAACATGTGTTCTGTCCACTTACCCCAGTCTTTATCTTGAACAGGCCAGCATACAAAATTCTTAGTAGACCATTCTACAAAGTCTAGTGCTTGATCTTTGATGAGCTGACTTTCTTCTAAAATCGGGTAACATGGCGTAAATTTGAGAGGAAGATCAAAGAATGCAGGGCCTAGGATATGAGTATCGACCTTATTAGGGTTCACGATAAAGGTTTGATCATGTAAGGATTCATCCGTGGGTTTCGATTTGGCTTCATGAACTAATTTTCTTAGGGCAAAGGAAGAAGTACCTATTGGGTTTGAAGTCTCAGAAGCCATGGTTGCAGAAGTACAAGAGGGAAAGCAAGAGGGCAAAGTGTTGAAAGTTTTGAGCGCACAGTGAAAATTCTAAGCCCTAGATTTATACGTTGCGATGAAACAGTGCATTGTTTCAGGTCAGGTGTTTATTAAATGGTAATTGGGCCTAAATCATTATTGAGCCCAAGTTTGAATTTAGACTTTGAAATGGTGTTTTGCTTTAATTATTTCAGAATCATCATGTTTCTAAAACCATTTTATTGGTTTAATACTATAAAAACACATTTTTATAAGTTCGGACTGGTTTAAAAACATTTTTTATTGCTTCAAAAAGCACTGAAAGGTGTAAAATTAAGCCATAAAAGGAACTAAGTTTTCGAAGACATTTTTTAGTATTGGGAATGTTAGCCGTAATTTAATTAAAGAATTCGAAGCAGCAAGAGGCACATCAACACTCATTCAAATTCCTTGAACAAAGATGTTAATGTGGGGGGTATGTTTACATATAAAAATAACAAATCCAATGATTAATTGACACGTAATCAAAAATGCCAAACGTTGGCAAATACTTGTCAATACAGATACACTGGATTATTGAAGTAGCATTGAGTTAATACGGTGTCGTGTTTTTCCTCAATTCAAAATAGCAGTTATTGGCAGTTACAAGTCAATGACGAAATAGAAACTGACTTCGAAGCCACGATATTAATTGCTAGACACATAAACTCCACGTGTAAATCTATAAAATGGAATAGTTAACAGTTAGAGTACGTGGAGTACTTCTCGAAAAGCAGTTATTCTTATAACGTGTAATCATTTGAATCAGTTGAGCAGTTATGCAGATTTCAAATCAAAGCTTCAGGAGGAAGAATCTGAAGAATTCAAATTCAGACGTGGGGAAAGAAAGAAACTGCCAACTCAAAGAGCAGAAGTTAGAGTTCGAAGCAAGCCAAGTTCAAATTCATTGAGCGGGAAGTTCAAACTACAAGCAGCGTCTATAAATAGAAGAAATTGAAGAGTGAAAAAGCCCCCGAACAAATCTTCAACAAACAGCTATCAAAAAATGATGCTTGGTTTGTTCATTGGCAAGTAGTTTTAGGATTTCGAACTCAGTTCGAAGTAGATTAGGAAGTAAATTAGGAAGTAGTTAGGATTATTCTCGATTGTTTTCATAACAATCACCCATTCTCGGTTGTTCTTGTAACAATCACCAGTTCGAAGTTCTGTTACATTTGTATTTGAAGTTGAAGACAATTTCGAAGTAAGTTTATCTTTGATTTATCAATCGAAGTACCTTGTTTCTTTATTGTTTCTTTAATTTCCTGAGTTATTGGTTTGCATTTCTTCACTTATAAAGAAAAATCCTCTTAATTGAGGTAATTGAACCAATAAAACACAATCGCCTGATTAGACTTGGTTTTTCCAAAGTTAATCTGAGGGAGGAGATTGAAACTCTCTCTGGCACGCTCGCACACGATTATTTTATCACAAAGAAGTAAAATAACCAGTAAACAGTCCCCAAAATATAAATCGTGTCTATTGCATCCTCAACGTTTACAATGCGCATTTAAATGGTCCCTGGAACTAACTCCGTCTGTGTACAACGTTAAGTGCAGTGGTATTTTCGTCTTTTCACCCCCCAAACACCATCTTTAACCGATTTCCTCTGATGAAAGAAAAAAACAAAAAATAAAAATAAAAATGACGACAGTCTTCTTCTTCTTCTTCTTCTCTCTCTCTCTCTCTCTCTCTCTCTCTCTCTCTCCTCTTCTCCATTCCCCCGCCTCCTCCCAAGCCCAAGCTCTAGCCCCAAACACCACCGTCAGCCACCTCCAAATCTCAAACCCCAGCAACTTCACCTTCCTAAACACCACTCTACTCCCAAATCAACCCCTCTCTCCTCCTCGGCCCCTTTGCCCCCTCCCCCTTCCCTAGATCTCAACAAACCCAAGAAAAAAAAAACAATCGACAGTCCAGACCTTGTAAACTAGATGAATTAGAGTTCAACCCATACCGTTAGAAGCAATCAATTACGCCGACCACTCAATCCGTCTCGTCAATGTAGGAATCCAAACCAACGATATTAATTTTCTCCTCTTTCCCTCTCTCCTTTTTAACCCCACTCGGTTTTGCCATTGGGGTTGGTCCCTACACTGTGGAGGTTCCTCTAAGCATGGTCGCGTTCCTCAGTTGCGAAAACCCAACCCAATCTCCTATTTACATAAATAGAACTGGTTATTGTAACACCGGAGACGATTCGGCAAATGGGTCTTATTCATATGTTGTGGCGGGAGAGGTTACTCTTTTGGATGTTGCCGATTCGTGAAATATGTAAGAGAAGGGCTTATAGATGAGCCAAAGCAAATAAGCTCATTTCCAACATTTGTGGCAATTGTAAGTTCCAGCATCCCTTCCTAAGTGAGTGAGATGATCTTCTGAACACCTACTGTTTGTTGGGTTTTTGTCAAAAAAGAAAATAATGAGAGGAAATGAGTTAGGGTTTTAAGGTTAAAGATGGTGTTTTGGGGGTGAAAAGACGAAAATACCACTACACTTAACGTTGTACACAGACGGAGTTAGTTCCAGGGACCATTTAAATGCGCCTTGTAAACGTTGGGGATGCAATAGAGACGATTTATATTTTGGGGACCAAAGTGACACTTCGCGAATACTTTGGGGACCATCAGTACAAATAAGCCCTTTTGTTATAGGACCATGAAAGTTCTTTTAGCAGCCATTAGAGCTCTTCTAACAGGAACCCAAAAAATTGTGTTTTCAAACCTGGGATTGGGAGATTATGCATAAATCATGAGAGCTTATTCTACTACATTGTTCTTAGTTCAATGGTGCAACTAATTGAAAAGAAAATCTGAGTTCTAGTGTAGACATGTAGTTAGAAGCAATTGATCTAAGCACAAAACATATTTACCATTACTGTTTTAAAAAAAAAAAAATGAGAAAAACTTACGATGTCGTGCAAATCAACGGGACCAATAAAAAAGGCAACAAAAAGGCAACAACAATAGACCAGATTAATTATCGCCGGCGTTGATTTGGCCATGGTTATCGTTGCCACCGATTTTGGGATGGGCATTTGTCGACGACGAGAGCGAAAGAATTGGGATGCCGTCGTCAATCCTCCAGCGATTTTGGACGGTGAGGTCTGAAGTTTTGGGTCAGCGAGATGTGAAGTTTTGGATGACGGTTTCTAGCGAACTTGGGTATAAATGGGGAAGATGACAGGTAATGCGTAAATTGGGGGATTGGGCCAATCCCTAAAATTACGGCCTTGGTCCTCATAAATTTGAAAATGGTCCACTACCCACCCCCCATATATGCAACTTTAAATTTAGTCCTCAATTCCTTAATATGTTACAATTATATAATTATATATAGATAAAGGGCATTTTAGGGTTTTTTTGATTCTCGGGATGAAAACATAACTCCTAAACAGGCTCAGGATGATTTTCTAATTTCAAGTGACTAAAAGGATCATTATTTAAGTGCATCTTTTTTTTATTTCTCTCTTCGATACAAATAATCAAATGAAAATAGATCAAAATATAAACTAAAAAAATTAATATTATTCCCTCGGTAACAACTACATACTCCGATCTAAGAAAAACTAGAACAATAAAAAATTATCAGTCCAACAAAAATTATTGTCAAAAACCCATAGGGCGTTGAACATGTTTAGCCAAAAAAATATGTTGCAGCGCCAAAAAACCTCAAAAACACTTGGGCACAGTGTTTAAGAAACTAATATGCGCAGTGCAAAACATACCAAAACAAGTATATATATTAGATAATCTGAATATGGAATGAAATGCAAGGTTGATGTGGTGGATAGGGGCTAGGCGCACTATTGAAGAGGTCAAGGGTTCAAATTTCAACTGAAGAGGTCAAGGGTTCAAACTTCAACGGAAGCAAAGAAGGAAGCTTCGGAGAGCATTAAATTTTTTTTTTGTAATGCGCTACAATTAGCGACAAAAAATTTCCTCGCCTAAAATGTAATTGGCGAGGAATATTTTCCTCACAAGTTGCTGTTCGTAGACGATAGTATCAGTCGCTGAACGAATTTTTTTTAGAAATTGCGAGGAAAAATTTTGTCGCTAATTGTCTACAATAGGCGAGGAAAATAATTTTTCCTCGCAAATACCTTTTGCGACACAGTATAGGCGAGGAAAGTGGGCGAGGAAATAGTTTCTCGCTAATACCTTAGGCGACGAAAATTGATGCTATAGTGACAAATTTTTTTCCTCGCCATAGCATGATTTTGTTGTAGTGAGGGAACACTGTTATTGAAGTTAATGATAAGCAAATCGATATGTAGGTAGGGGTGTGAAGCAGAAAATTGATATAGATATTGGTGATCAAATTGTTGAGGACCCAATTGATTTTTCAATGGAAGAAATTGATACTGCTACCTTATCTGATTACTCTATGGTTAAGCCAGCCCATCTCAATGAGCCAATCATGGATGTGTCAACCAATGCTAAGATGAGACAAGATAAAAAGGACCCAAAATGTCAAGTTTCCCTTATTAATTTTCTTGGAGTGCAACAGTATGATTGGATTCTCAATATTCATTTGGTAGATATCTTATCAATCACTTGAAGCATGTAGAGAAGAGATCATTGCAAATATTATTTTCTATGATGTTATGGAAGGAAATAAAGGGGTTGAAATATTCCAAGTATATATTTATTTGTTATGGAAGATGGCAGATTTCTAACGAGAACTCGAGTTTGAGTTCTTTTGAGGAAAAGGAGACTGATATAGGACTAGATACTAAGAGTTTTAATTTTTGGAAATGTTATCATAATAAGAGATTGATTTAGGATATTTTAATTTTCTACCACTTGTTTTGGCATGTTTTTATTAGGTATTTGTCTTCGTTTCTATAAGTAGGTTAAGAAATTTTTATTTTATTTTTATTAGTCTTTTTTAGTTTTCTTTTTATTGTTTTTCTTGGTTAGCAAGATTCTATTATTTCCTTGTTAAGTTAGCCACTAATTTAAGCTTATCGCATTATTTAGCTTCTATTCAATAACAATTCTGGGTTAAATCTCATTCTTCTTGTGGATTCGAGACCTATCCTCGTTTGGAATAGTACGCTAACTATTCTCTTGTGAATTCCGCTGTGTCAATACCCATAAAATGCACCTAGACTTGAATCATAATTTTAAATTAGTGGCTCAGATTCACTCAAATCTGATTTCAAATTCTAGGCAATTTTCTTGGTACTTAGACTTTCGATTAATTCCTTTTATTTTCAGGTGTATCTATTGTTAATTTGCCAATTTTGGAACCAACTTCTTAGCTTTATAATGCTTATGTTTTGTATGATCTCTCTTAGAAGAAGAAACTCTGAGTCACACGATCCCTCTTCTTATGAAGTCTATTATAAAGCCATATATTTATTGCCTCCATTTTCATATAATCTTGTACCGTGGTAAAGTAAGGGACTCTTACTCTGTAAAGTCGCTAGATATGCACTTTCTCCTCTTTCCTCTATCGTAATGGTTTGTTATGGACGAAATATTATTTTCTGGAGAATGGCGTACTACACGTCTTATTACGTATATATTTTGTACTTGTTTTAGTACTTATTACATATAGTTTTTGTAGTGTTACAAACCACTATGGATTTTTAAAAATTCACTATTCAATCACTACAAGAAATTTGAGATGCACCAGCGGCCAAAAGCATCGGTAAAGGTGCCTAAAAGCATTGCTATAGGCCTGTGAGGCCTATACCCGCGCTTGAAAAAACCGCTGGCGTCTAGGCGCTGCAGTATCCCTTTACCAGCGCTTTTTAGCAAACGTAGGTACAGCATTTATTTTACCAGCGCTTTTGCAATCGCTGGTATAGACTAAGTTTTACCAGTGCTTTAAAAACGCTGGAGTAGACTCAATTTCACCAACGCTTTTAGCCGCTGGCGTAGGCGGCTAAAAACGCTGCTACAAGGTGTTTTTTTTTTTTAAAAAAAAAAACTGATTAATAATTACCTTATTCACTTGCCCACACACAATATTTTTTTTACCAAGAACTAAAAAATATGAAAAAGTAACAGAATTCATTTTTCATTGGAAAACCTAATAATCCATACAAAATACCACAAGTAGATTGAAGGCATATTCCATAACGTTGTGAACATACAAAAATAGATTAAATGTTCATTGTGATGCGGAAATACCATAATCCACAAGTCCGTAGGCTAAACTGAGTGGAAAAAAAAAAAAAAACCTATCAAAAATTCACGATGCCATCCTTGATCTTCATGAAAGAGCTTTCAAAATGACGGCATGTTGAAATCACACTTTTGGCTAGACCGTTCTATTACCTGCAATAGAAAGGACGAAGAATAAGAACCGAGTCAATTTATCTTTAACTCCCACGACATATGAAAAAGCACAACATATAGAGAAGCCTATAGCAAATAACTTAATTTGAATAGCAACATTGTTAGTTTTTGGCTTTACACGTTTATCTCCCACCCCTCATTTATACTTGGACACCAGTTGGGTGTCTTATCACAAAAATGGGGGCCAGGAACAACAAAAACAGAGAAGCACATTCTTGACCAAAGAAGTAACAAGTGTTCAAATGTAGTACTTGACTACTTGTCCAAAGCTAATAGTCCTAGAGTACTCCTAAAGAGCAAATTAAGGTAACAAGGTTGATAAGTTTCTGACTTATCTAGTTTTTATATCAAGGACCCTAAAATCCTGCAACTTTTATTTAACGCACGTGAGCGACTGGTGAAGGCAAGAAATCAAATCAAACAGTTTCGCAGAATCCCAATCAAGCCTTTGAAATTTTATTTCATAGGAAACCAGTGCGTACAATCTGAGAATCACTTCTAGACTTCTAGTCACTGTTGCGTGCAACCTAAGAATCTCTTCTAAGTGTGTGCAACCATCAACAACATTGAACTGCACATCAGTGAAAACATAAAGTAAAAATGAAAAAGAAAATAGCATATCTAACTAAGTCCATCTCTAAAGCAAAGTAAAATAGAAGCACACAAATTACTTACTTAGAAGAGCTTCGCCCGAACCGCATGGTGGCTATCGACCCAGGCGCCTCAACATCTTGGCGATTTGCTTCAAGTTGTTCCTAATATCAAAGAGCATAGGGAATCAATATATCAAACGAAATACAAAAATAATGTGTTGTGATGGAACTTCTATGGAAATGCTTACATTTACACGCTCGCATAACGGGTATACCCACTTTTTCTTCTTTACATTATAATGAATGGTAAGTCTGACTCTGCCCAGGCTTTACTCTTTTGGTGCCAATGTTTGACAATTCCGATAAACGGCAAACACAACATGTTCTTGATCTTCATAATTTTTCACATCAAATTTGTGCTGCAAGCAACAATTGAGAGAAATGATGAAGATTTAGCAGAGTTGGTTCAAATAATAGGCTTCTTCATACTAGTACAAGTTAATATCAAATTAGCAGATAAAAAAAAAAAGTTAATATCAAATCAAGAAACAAATTACTGAAACTATGTACTGATTCACGCATTCCGATTAATATCAATAAACTAAAAAAAACCTTCAAAAAGAGGGATCATAATATAAAATTCTCTGCTACAAATGATACTGTAAGTTCATGGAGTAACGGTGATTGCTAGTTGTGGTGGCTCTTGTAAAATTTACTCAAAAGTCTAAAACTACGTAACTCCAAAACCATTAGGTGAAGGCAAAACCTGCAGGCTGCAGCGTAGTAGAGACAAAACATTGGCATGCAAGGAACAAGCAAATTGATGAAGCTGGGTCCTACTCATCCACAAGGCACAAAGGTTTGTACTTGTGCACTTAATTGAATCCACAGTCTTAACTCAACGGTCCAATATCATAGGGAAAACTTAACACCTTGCTTAAGTCTTAACTGACACCACTCATGTATTGTGTAATAAGGCCTATTGTTAGAAATGGAAGCCTGACTTCAGCCTTTCAGAAGGCACCCAAGGTAGTTGCACTTAATTGAATCCACATTAGTTTCATCGAAGCTCTCTTCTAATATATCCCCTGCTAGTTCTATTAGTGAATGGTCTTCAGAGTCATGTTCATCAACCTCAACGGTTAATCAGAGGTCCATACTTCAAGGGCCAGCATTGATGCTAGCTCTCCTCATTCATGAGGCAGCTTGTCATTTGTCCACTATAGCATGCACTTCACACATAAACTACTGAGGAAGCTTTTCCTAACAAAACAAATACAAAGTCTGTCTATTATTTGTTTTTCTGAAATGTTTAGAGTTCTCATATGAAAGCTATTCCTCTTCAGTTCTTATCTACTTTGCAACAGACAGTACACTTCAGCTGCGTGGATGCACAAACTCTCTTTTATTTGTCAACACACCAATATGACAAGTAATTCTTGATCTAGTTCAGTGCAATAGGGTCAGATTCATCTTGATTCAGCCACTCATCTAAGAAAGGAAATTCATGTTTCTAGATTATATGCTGACCTACTGAGGGCATAAGTTGCTTGTAAAACTAGATCATTCCATTGCTTTATATTTTACCTGCATCACAACATCCTAGTACAGGGCCTCGAAGATGTGTAGGGGCTCTTGTGATCTGGTTGACTGTTAACCCACCCAAGGGCTGAACCAACAGTAAATGTGATCAGAATATTGATAGGCATGAACCACCTGCACAATCAACTAAAGTTACTTTACCCAAACAAAAGAAAAAATACAATCAATGTTTAAAACCAAATGGAGACCAATTAGGACATACTCCATAAGACACTAGGAAATACTTCTATAAGACCTAGATGCATCATAATCAACAATTGCCTAGCCTGCAAAATGGTTTTCAAATGGATGACTTGGTCCAGTTCAATTAGGTATGCAAACAACACATATAAACGCAAGAAGTCCAATTATATTTGAACGTGATGAACCGTTCGAGGGTACCAAACAATCAATTCATCAACAACATAGTGAGTTTATCACAAACAAATACAAAATTGGACATTGTAAAGGGAAAAAAAAAAACAGAGTACCCACATAACTAGTCTAGGGAATCAAATGAACGAAATATCAACGAACCAAAATGAAATGTTGAGATGAAATGGAACCGCTACTCCCTTGAACACATCTTCATTGAAATATATACACACTAATATATCATCTCTACGATATTCTTATATTTGTAGACATGTCACGTAAGCTTATAGAGCTTTGGTAAATCCATATATGCCCTCCTCTCTTTTCCTTGTCTTCTTTTCCATTTATACCACCACAATTTAGGGCTTCTGAAACGGGGATCGGCAAATTAGAGTGTGTACATACATAAGAATATGATGGAAGGAAGAGGGAGGAAAATACCAACAGGGGAAAACTACAAGCGACGCATGTTGAGAGGGAAAAAGACTTGGATTAGTAGTCCTCCCTCTAAATTTTGAGTTTCATCTATTACCATTGTTGTAGTAGTGCTCCTAAAAATGTATCCAATCTAAGTTTGTTTCTAACGAACTGCCGACATATTCACCAAGTCGTTCCATTTTATTGATTGGCATTTTGAATTAACACTACATCCTTGTAGCACCTAGTGGCCTATTTGCTAGTGGATATCATCTTTCAAGAGTTGGGTACGATTGCAACAGCTCCTAACAAGCCAAACACAAAATCGGCTCGCGTATTTTCGTTTAATTGTTCAACCATGCCTAATGGTACTTCGATGTACTACTTACTTGCTACGGGGGCAAAAAAATTCAAATCACATTAGGAATATCGTAATTCTTCCAAACTAAATACTCGGCACACGAAAAAAAAAAAAACCAAAAACAAAAACCATAGGATCGCTGATTCAAACTTTCAGAGATGTGCATATTGTAGGGATTCAAAATGAAAACGAGTCATCAAAGTCCAAAAACGAAATCGTTAGGATGGAAATTCCACATAAAAAAGAGGACACCTTAGATCTGACTGTCGTGCGGATACCTTAGCTTCCGATTTGGACTTTAAATCTACAAAATCCAACCAAAAATTCACGAAACCAAAACAGTACAAAGTCGGAAGTCATTTTAAGAACTCGTCACAGATAATGGAGCAATACCAGAAAACAAAGAAAGGGAGAAGGAAGAGCAACAGATTTCTTACCCCACGGTGATGGTTGGAGAGAGCAAGGGAGAGCACGAGTTTTAGAGAGGGAGGAAGAGGCACAGAGCACTTCCACCATTTTAGGCTGTGGATGAGATAGGAGATATAAACCTAGGCTATTTTTTTAGCAACAAAGGAATACACATTGAAACGACATAAGACCTACGGATTCATAAGCGAGAAAACACCACATTGTAACACTCCAGATTCATGAGAGAGAGAGAGAGAGAGAGAGAGGTGAGAGAGTAATACCTCAATTTCGTTGTGCTATTGACCTCAAATAAGACCTACGGAGGTTCTGAGACTGAATATTAGGGTTTTGGCAGTCACTTCTCTGCACTATTGACCTCAAATAAGACCTACGGAGGTTCTGAGACTGAATATTAGGGTTTTGGCAGTCACTTCTCTGCACAAAATTAGGAAACCATCAGTATTCAAAGAAGCAGTTCAAAAAAATCAGTATTCAAAGAAAAAAACCAGATGACGTTGAAAATCAAGATGAACAAAATGGCTTTCATCTAGTACTGCGAAGTAGGAAGGGATTGACGATGGAGTTCGTGGTGGAGAGAGAGAGAGAGATCGACGATGGATGCCGCGGAGGAGAGAGAGAGAGAGGGAGCGGTGAAACGATGACTATGGAGACCTCGTTCTGTCCATGGGGAGGGTGGGTTTGGGGGGGCGGGGGGTTTAGATGATTCCAGAACTAGAGATTGGTGGTGAAGGTGAAACTACGCCGTTTGACGGTATTGTATATTTCAAACCCCGTATACTTGTGAAATTTTGTTTTTTGGCGCAGGATTCAATTTTTGGGAAAATTTACTCTATTTATTGTCGTAAAATTGTATTACGCGAAAAATTGTATTATGCGAGGGTCGTCAGAGTATTTTTTTCAAATCGAAACCGTCTACGTTTTACGTGGGAGTGATTATATCCTCCGTGCAAAAAATCAAGTGAATTAATTATCATTAGGTACCTGATTGAATGAGACAAAATTTTGGTTTACAATAAATCAACCTCCCGATGAAAGGGCTTTGAATACCTGATAGACTTCAAATTTGGCGAGAGTGTTTAAAACAGCAATACAAACAATCTGAACGGTTTGGATCATCATAATTGTGTAGCGATAGTATGGCTATCGTACATTATCCTATAGCATAATAGCTTGGTTCATAACCAAGTAAATTCGATGTATAAGATTAAAAGGCAGGTGCAGACTCGATTTCTCGAATGTTCGATCTAAATCGTTACGATTTCATGTCTTATCAATTCTATCACTTTTCCCCAAAAACGGTGGTGATCAAATGTCGGCAACCACCTGATCGGATCACATTCGGTGCATCTAAGATCAATAATGTCCTATATTGCATGACTCGACGGCCATTAGAGCAGTTTTTTTCGAATTGGAACCGTCTAGATTATAAGTGGGAGTGATTATATCCTCCATGCAAAAAATGAAGTGATTTAACTATCATTACGTACTTGATCGAAAGAGACAAATTGTCGGTTAATAATGAATCAACGTCTCTGATGAAAGGGCTTTCAATACCCGATGGAGTTCAAATTTGGCGAGAGTGATTAAAATAGCAAGAAAAACAAAGTGAACGGTGTAGATCGTCATAATTGTGTTGCGATCGTGTGGCTAGCGCATAATATAATCAACATTTTATACATATTATGTAATTACAAAAATTCAATGTTGACCTATCAATTCAAAAATCAAAATTTTCATTTTTATTATTCAAAAATTCATTTTTTATTTTCCCTCATTTTTAAAATTAAATTAAATTTATTTTATAAAAATGTATTTTTGACTTATTAAGTCAAAATTTCAAAATTTAAATTTATTGTTATCAAAATTTAATTTTTTCCCCATAATTTTTTTCATTTTTGTTATTCATAAATTCATTTTAAATTTTCCTAATTTTTTCCCCTTATTATGGAATTTGGCAACTCAATTTATTTAATAAATATGTTTTTTTCTTTATTATTTATATATTTATTTATTTATGGGAAGTCCATTTATTTAAATAAAATTTATTCATAAATTTATTTTTATTTTCTCTCATTTTTTTCCTTATTATGTCAAATCTATTTATTTAATTCTAATTCTTATTAAAAAATTTATTTTATTTCCCTCATTATGGCAAGTCAAACTTCAATATTTTTATTTTCTCTCTCTTTGTGTCTCTCTCTCTCCGTGATATACTGATTTAGGGGGAAGAAATGGAGGGAAACACAATATAATTGGGCGGGAAACAAATGGCATTACATGTATGTTGTATGCAAAATGGAGGGAAACAAAAAGCTAAGGTTTTATTATCTAATTACAAAAATTCAATTTTCACCTATCATTTCAAAAATCAAAATATTTATTTTTATTATTGAAAATTTTATTTTTTTTATTTTTCATCATTTTTGAAATAAAATTAATTTTTTTGGGTAATCGGAATCGCCAATTGTTTCCTGGGTTTAATTTATTAAGGTTGTGCCAACGCCTTATTGGACCGCTGGGAAATTGAGGTCTGACCGCTGGGAAATTGAGGTCTATGCCAGCGCCTTAAAGTGAGCCGCTGGGAAATTGAAGAATCTGCCAGCGGTTCATAATACCCGCTGGTAATGACTCATTTCTAGAAACGGTTTTCCAAAGCGCTACTATATACCTTCAATTCCAGAGTTTTTTGGAGGCGCTGGTAGGAAAAGCGCTGGGGTATCTCAGATTTCTTGTAGTGAATCACTGTTCAAAGTAATCTTGTTTCGTGAGATTTTGGGACTTGTTACAACCCGTTATGCATTGTACAAAAGCAAGCTCACTATTCATGGTAATTTACCAAAAATATGGTATCTAGCAAGGGCAAGTATCAAAACACATCCGGATCGTCCAAAACATGATCGGACGGCGTTAGGCACCCCTCTTTGCCTAGCCACAAAGACTAGCCTGTAAACGCTTGACATAACGTTGTTTAGGTGTTTTAAAAGACTTCACAAGTAATCTGATTAATTAAGCCTTTAACAAATATGGGTGATAAAAACATTATCATAAATCGCACAAGGACATGGGATACGGCACCATGCAATGATACAAAATATACCATAGAGAAGAAAGCTATGCCAGTATTTTTATCTGTTGGTCGGCCAATGGATTTAGCAGCCAGCAGATCACACTGATTAATATCCCGACTGGCACATCGGTGCGTCGACGGTATTCTTTCCAACGCTGAAAACAGAGGAAAACTACGTACGTATAATTAAATGCTAAATTGAAGAAAAAAATGACACTAAACTTATTAGAAGGCTTGCTAGGATTCGAAACTTACTCCCTCAGAGGTTGATTTTGCTTTGCTTTGTGGTTGAACTCACGAAACCAAAACCCTAAGTTTTGATTTTTGGGGTTTTACACTCGGGAGTTTTTACTCGTTGGGAGGTTAGGGCTTTTGAAGCTCGGATATTTGAGAGTATTCTTGCAGAATATTGGAGTATGGGGGTGATGAATTGTGTGTCAATTTTAGAAGTAAAGGCTCTTATTTTTAGGCTAGCAAATGGGGTGTCCCGATCCGATTGAAACTCGAATTGGGAGAGTTTTTCGACGTGCCAATCTCTATCAACAAGAGCCTGAACTTGTTTGCAAAGCAAATTGGTGTAATCTGATCAACGGAAAGGAGATTGAGTCCTGATCAGGCTCTAGTTGTAAACCTTCTAGAAGCAATGGATGATTTTTGGTTTGTGATAAGACACTGGTTTTCATGGGTAAAAACAAAGGATTTACCGACCGATTCATTAATGTACCAGCCGATATTTTGGCTAGGTTATGAATGGTTTGGTTTGGCTACAAATCTTCACAAAGGTTCTAGGTTTTCACGTGAGTCTACCCAAAGCATTCAGATGTCATTTTCATCATCAGAAGCCTCTTGCAGCGTTATTTAAAATATCTACCAAGTCAATTTAGGATGTCTACAGGGATGAGCTAGGCTCCTAATAATGGTGCAGCCAATATTGTTAAAGGACATTTTGTTGTTGTTTTCAGTGTTGGCAAATGATTGACCAAGTCAAAGGTGTCAATTATCTGGTTGAGATGCAGTCGTACTTATGATCCTATTAATCTTTGTATTTCCTTTAAAGATTAATAAATTCCTCCCTATAAAGAATGTATAAAACTGGCCAATTATGGTTTTCACCTAGATTTTGTGAATAACAAGAACTAGTCACCGCCGAAATTTGGTAGGCAAAAGTCTTTCTTTCATATTATTGTGCAATGCCGGAAATACGCGAGAAAGAAAAGAATATTCCTATGGAATACCTGAAATGAATAGAATATTCCTTTCCGGACTACCCCTTTTTTCTGGCATGAAGACATAATTTGGTCTTGATTTCAAGAATTCATGAGGGTTTTTTTTTTTTTTTTTTCTCCTTATAGTTTTTGCACCTTTGTTAGATATAAAAAATCCTCATGAATTCTGGAAATCAATACCAAATTATGTCTTCATGCCAAAAGCCCTTAGCCATGTACATAAATGTGGAGGAAATGGAAACAACAATTTAAAACATTAGAGCTTACCATCTATTTCTTGAGTAATACAATGAAGTTCCTATTCCTCCAATGTTTTATCTTGACAATATTGTTCTTTGCTTCTACAACCTTGTCTTCTGGTCCAAAAAGTAGAACCTTGTCTTCTCCACCATCAGCTATCCATTTTACTGATAAGGCTGAAGTTCATATCCGCAGTGACCTTCCTAATAACTCGAACCCATTATATTTTCGCTGCCAATCTAAAGATACAGATTTTGGAATGCGTAAGCTGAACGTCGGTGAGGAATTCTACTGGAAATTCAGGCTTCACTTCTGGGGACGTACTCTCTATTTCTGCCACTTTTATTGGGGAAACAGACAGAGCATTTTTAATGTTTATGACAAATATTCTGTGCGATACTTATGTGCTATTCCCGGCTCTGATGACCTAATGTGCATTTGGAAAGTGAGGGAAGAAGCTTTTTATGTAAGCCATGACAACAAGAGGTTCAAGAAAATGCATCTTTGGTACATTCCCTAGACCATCAATTAAATTGTACTCCAGACAGTTCTATGGGAAGTGATACTATACTAATTTCAACTTATTTTGACCATCAATTATGCCTCAGTAGAAGCTTAAAGGGCTTCATTCTTCCAGACTTTTTTGGCCTTTTTGGTTTCGTATTTTGTTCATATTTTCTGAATTTTTTTAGATTCGCGTTGTATATTTTGGATGAATTATGCATCACGACCTCAATGATAAGATTTCTCAAAATAAAAATTTATTCGCAAAAGAAAAAAAAAAGTTCACGAGATGAAAAAAACCAAATAGCTATCTTTCTTTATAAAGTGTTGTCTTGTATGAACTTTTTTCAATTTCAATGCACATTTTTATAATTTTTCAGATTCCTCCTGTCGATACGAATTGAATGATTAATCCCATAAAAAGGAGAAAAAAAAAACTAAACAAAAATTTGCGAAAAGTAAAAAACCGAGAAAAGTCATTAGATAAAAAATATAGGAGAATGAAGACATTAGAGCATCTCCAATGGGTATGTTATATAGTATATTAACTGATTTCGGGGTAGCACTTAGTGGTGTGTGTTAAGAATGCCTAGTATAATGAGGTATTAGAAGCAAAATAAACATCACTACTAACCTTCTTCAATATACGATGAGTACTCCAGTTTATATACTTTGTTTTAGAGACTGAATTGAATTGTAAGACAAATTTGATTTAGAGACTGAACTGTAAGATAAATGTGTTTCAATCATGTATCTACCTATATATGTCCGATCAATATGATTTTTTGTACACATGATATACTCAACGTCCCAGTAAATATGAACGGTTCAGATAGCAAATGCAGATTTTAGAGGACCCACAATTAAGGAAACCACGAGGGTGTACTTGAAACACTAAAAAATAAAAATAAAAACAGCTCTTAAACCTAAGGCGAATGTTAACACCAAAAGTGTTTTTGATTGTGTCAAAACTCTAATGCATAAAATGTTTGTACTTTTGTGCAATGTACATGCCTTTTATGTATTCGAGTTTTTGGCACAATCAAAAACAGTTTCGACATTATCACATAATTACACGATTAATTGATTATAAGGATCCTCTATTTTACACCATTAATTAATTTATTACCAATTCCGTGAGGATTCCCTAATTTAATTAATGATGTAAACCCAGTACTTTTAGCAATTGGATTATTACATTATCCTGTATTGCCATATTAGGTCTAATCCAGATGGATTCTCAACATCAACGGAATCTCCAATTTATCAGCAAAATCTGCCACCAAAAAGGAATGAACTTTATTCAGGAAAGAGAGAAAAATTCATTCCTGGTGTATATATATACTCCTGAGGTAGCATATGCAAAATAAACATCACTCCTAAACCTTCTTCAATATATATATGATGAGTACGCCAGCTTACTTTCTGTTAACCTTGTTGACAATTTCTCACCTCGCTGACGCTTATACTGAAAGAAATGATTTCGTGGTTCATATTATCAGCCAAGTTCCAAACCAGCCGACGGGATTGAAAATTCATTGTCAATCCAAAGACACCGATCTTGGAACGCACTTTCTCGACACCGGCCGCGAATACAATTGGACATTCGGTCTGAACCTAGACTTCAGCACTCTCTACAACTGTCACTTTAACTGGGGTTTTGAATACAAAACTTTAACAATTTTCAATGGGAAAGGCTTTTATTGTTCTGTCGACGCAAACGAATATTATGATTGCTACTGTGAAGTAAGAACTGATGGTTTCTATCGCAGCACGGATCACGGCGTTACTTGGCAGAAGTTTGCTACTTGGGATCCTTCTGTGTAGGGGGCAAGGGTTGATGCATGAGTCATCAGCTTATGTTTGATTTACCAATAAGTCAAATAAAGAATGACAATGATAATAAAGTACTATTTCTGATAGTTTGAGGTTTTTTTACTGCTTTCAAATACCTTCGTCTCATTTTAATTGTTGAGTATGGTTCTTCTATATTTTTTTACTGGGCTGACAATAAAACAAGAAAAAAATAAAAAAACAAAACACATAATTCAGTATACTTTTTCACTTTTTATACAATTTCATACATTCATATACATTTTTTCACACATTTCAATATACTTTTTAAAGTTAAACGACAGCCGATTGGGCTGATTTTAGAATTATGCTTTTAGGATTTACTATGGAAACGACTATTCTTGAGAACTCTTCCCAGAAATTGTTCGGCAACGACTATTCTTGAGAACTCTTCCCAGAAATTGTTCGGCAATCAAACTTTCATTATTTTAGGACGAAAAAGTGGACTGACAATAAGGCAAGAAGAAACCAAAAACGAAACACATAATTCGGTATACTTTTTTTCTATTTTTCTATACAATTTCACACATTCCTATACACTTTTCACACATTTCAATACATTTTTTAAACCTTAACGACAACCTACTCGGCAGATTTTAGAAATTTCCTCTTGAGATTTTCTATGGAAACGGCTATTCTTGAGAACTCTTCCCTAGAAATTGTTCGGCAATCAAACTTCCATTATTTTAGGACGAAAAACACAAATTAAAAAAAAAAAAAAAAACAATTGGGTTAGTTTTCAAAAACTTTGCCCGAAACAAGTTTCAATAATATTTTTCCAAACGAGCTTGAATTTTAGAGCAAAACACATATCAAAACAATCAACCGCATACGCGGCACACTGGACGGTCCATCTTTTGACATCTCTGTCTTCTTCATATTCTTTTTCACTCTTTTTTTCGAATGAACCCTTCTACCCGTACAGACCAAACAGTACTGACGGGGTACCGACGGCGCCGGGAACCCCCTTGTGGGTCCCAAACAATCGATCCGACCCGTCCATTCATTCCAGAATTGAATTCCGAGGGGCCCTTTCGAGAATCACCTCAATTGGACTCTCCTAAGTGCTCAATCCAAAATCACCCAATTTCGTTCCAAAATTTTTGAACGAAATGGGGTGATTTTAGATCAAGCACTAAGGAGCGTCCGATTGAGATGATTCCCGCATAGACCCACTCGGAATTCAATTATGGAATGAATGGACGGATCAGATCGACCATTGGGGGACCCACAAAGGGGAGTCCGGATCCGTCGGTACTAGGGGCGTCGGTACCCCTGGATTTACCCTTTTC
The DNA here is from genome assembly GCA_016920895.1 of Vaccinium myrtillus. Lineage (NCBI taxonomy): Eukaryota > Viridiplantae > Streptophyta > Magnoliopsida > Ericales > Ericaceae > Vaccinium > Vaccinium myrtillus. The sequence continues at coordinate 10,444,705 of CM029271.1, forward strand.
GAATAGCCCTGCCTAGTCCTTACTCCACAAATCCATGCTCATTTTACTTGACAACTTATACTCACTTTCCATGGTTTTAGAGAGATGGGAGAGCTCCGAGCTCCCCCATGCCCTCTCCTCTCTCTCCTGCATCTTTGCCTGTTTTGAAAAGAGGTTTTTTTATCAAAAAAAAAACTGTTTTGAAAACTTTTTTTTTCTTAAAAAAAAAAAAAATCTTCAAAAAATGTTTATTAAAAACTGTTTTCAAAATTGTTGTTTTTTCAAAAAAATAAAAAAATTGTTTTCAAAACTATTTTTAATAGGGGTACACATGGTCCGGATTGGATCGGTGCTTTACAAATCCAGTGACCAGACCATTCCGACCGGTTCTAGAAAATTAAGAACCAAAACCTAACCAATAAACATGAGGAACCTGTCCAGATCCAAACCGCAAGACCGGACTGGTTTTTGGTTTGGTTCCCGTTCTACCCAATTGAGAAAGACTAGCTTTATCACAACACGAGTTCAAAAGATTATTTAGAATTTAGAGTACCAAAATAGCTCATAAAATAAATAAATAATTATAGAATATTATAAGATTCATAATTTTGTTCATGTATAAATATATTTAATATATATTAATATTATACGGTCCGGTTCGGTTCTAACCATGGCTCTTAAATTGAGAACCAGTAACTGAATCATAAATATTACTGGTTCTTAGATTTTTAGAACCATAACCAGACCAATGAACCATAGAATCTAACCAAATAGACCGGTACGGTTCAGATCGGATCAGTTTGACGGTTATATCGATTTTCTTGTGCACCCCTAATTTTTAATACTGCAAAAGCTTTTCTTCTATATCCCACGTGACCATGGGATTGGGTGAAATTATTGATGAAATTGATCACCATCCAATCAACGTTGTCAAATACATGGTTCTTTTTTCATTTTAGTTAATCATCAAGAACAAATTAAACTATGAAAAATTTCGATTGTTAAAGTGTGCAAGTACAAATAGACTAGCTAAAGGTCCATTCTAGCTATTTCGGAAAGGAAAGAGAATTCCAGCAGCCTCCGTAGAAGCTTAAAGGGCTTCATTCTTCCAGACTTTTTGGTTTCGTATTTTGTTCATCTTTTCTGAATTTTTTTTTATTCGCGTCGTATATTTTGGTTTAATTATCCATTACGACCTCAACGAGAGGATTTCCAAAAATAAAAATTTATTCCCAAAAGAAAAAAAAAAGTTTACAAGAGATGAAAAATACCAAACAGCTATCTTTCTTTCAAAAGTGTTGTCTTGTATGAACTTTTTTCAATTTCAATGCACATTTTTATAATTTTCAGATTCCTCCCGTCGATACGAATTGAATGATTAATCCCGTAAAAAGGAAAAAAAAAACTAAACAAAAAATTGCGAAAAGTAAAAAACCGAAAAAAGTCATTAGATAAAAAGTTTAGGAGAATGGAGACATTAGAGCATCTCCAATGGGTATGATATATAGGCTCCATGGAAAAGGTTTTCTAGAAAACATTTTCTGCCCGAAACAAACCGAGCCTTTGTTTTAGAGATTGAATTGAATTGTCAGATAAATTTGATTTGGAGACTGAACTATAAGACATATGTGTTTCAATCATGTATCTACCTATGTCCGATAGGGGTGCACATACACCGGGCTGGGCCGGGCTTATACTAGATAATAACGAGGTTTGTGCATTCCCAAGTCCGGCCCGTTTATGATCGGGCTTCATTTAATATGCCCAAGCCCAGCTCAATTAAAATTTTAATTTCCCAAGCCCGTCCAATAAGCTCATTTTTTTTTTTTAAAACATGGTATCACAAATATAAATTAATCAACTATAATAACAATTCACAACCGTAATAACATACTCAAACTCAAAGTTCTAAGTTCTTATAAAAATAGTAACAAAAAATCCCAAAAATTAAAAAGCAATTGCAGTGCTAAAAATGATGAAACTCTCCAACATCCATCAATCTCTAACACCCAAAAACTTCTCGTGGGTATCTTTCCTTTAAAAGCACACTTCTTCACAACAGATCCTGTAGAGTACAATAAAAATAAAAGGAAGAAAATAATGAATTATTACCATAAGACAATAGTTTAAGGGAAAAAAAAACCTTCATAGTTTTCTTAACAAATGCTTTTTAATTTCTAACCCTAAACAACTAGGAGCTGTAACATATATATTATATAGTATTAAAATAATCGGGCCGAGCCGGGCCTCAAAGCAATTGCCCAAACCCAGTCCGTTTAGTAAACGGGCTTAAAATATCAGCCCAGCCCGGCCCTACATGCCTAAAAATTTATCCCAAGCCCTAAAAAAAATGGGTTGGACTGGGCGGGCTACCGGGCCGGTGTGCACCCCTAATGTCCGATCAATATGATTTTTTGTACACATGATATACTCAACGTCCCAGTAAATATGAACGGTTCAGATAGCAAATGCAGATTATAGAGGACCTACAATTGAGGAAACCACGAGGGTGTAGTTGAGACACTTAAAAAAAAAAAAAAAAAAACTCTTTAACCTAAAGTAAATATTAAAGCCAAAAGTGTTTTTATTGTGTCAAAACTCTAATGCATAAAATTCTTGTACTTCTGTGCAACGTATATGCCTTTTATGCATTGGAGTTCTGGCACAATAAAAAACAGTTTCGGCATTATCACTTAATTACTCGATTAATTGATTATAAGGATCCTCTATTTTACACCATTAATTAATTTATTACCAATTCCGTAAGGATTCCCTAATTTAGTTAATGGTTTTACACCCAGTACTTGGCAATTGGATTATTACATTATCCTGTATTGCCATATGAGGTCTAATCCAGATGGATTCTTCAACATCAACAGAATCTCCAATTTATCAGCAAAATCTGCCATCACTTACAAAAAAAAGGAATGGACTTTATTCAGGAAAGAGAGAAAAATTTATTCCTGGTGTATATATATATATACACCGGCGATCCTGTCAAGGATCCCGGATTGAAGCCTTTTCGGTGTTTTGATGCTTTTAAAAATTGTTTTTGGGAAATCCGAGCCGTCCAATGTGTTCAAAAGGTGTTTTCCAAAGTCCTCGCGGGAAATCTTCAAAAAAAATTACCGGGAAGGGCTTGATCCAAGCAGTTTTTCGCAAAAACTGTATATATATATTTTTTGCGAAAACTGCTTGGATCAAGCCCTTCCCGGTATTTTTTTTTTAAGATTTCCCGCGTGGACCTTGGAAAACACCTTTTGAACACATTGGACGGCTCGGATCGTCAAAATTTGATCCGGAACTATGAATCCCGGATCCGGGATCCCGGACTAGATAAGGACTATATATATATATATATATATATATATATATATATATTCCTGAGGTAGCATAAGCAAAATAAACATCACTCCTAAACCTTCTTCAATATATATGATGAGTACGCCAGCTTACTTTCTGTTAACCTTGTTGACAATATCTCACCTCGCTTATGCAAGGAAAGATGCGGTACGTGCTCCTATCGTCAGCGACGTTGTGGTCTATATCATCAGCGGCGTTCCAAACGAGCCGACGAGATTGAAAATTCATTGTCAATCGCACTTTGTTTGGTTGAGAGTTTTGAGAAGAATATTTTGAGAAATATTTTTGAAATAATGTTTGGATGAGCTTTTGGAAAAAGTACTCCCTCCGTCCCTTTTTAAATGTAGACATTTCCATTTTAGGTCATCCCTAACTAAGTGTGTGGTTTGAAAAGTTAATGGGTAAAAGTTTGTACAATTATCATTTTGCCCTTTGAAAAGTTAGTGGGTAAAGAGTTAATGGGTAAAAATGGAGGATAATTTTGGAAAGTATGGGTAAAAGTTGATGTGAAAAGTGTAAATGGAGGAAAAATTTGATGTGAAAGGTGTAATGATGATGTTTCTTTAATAAGTTAGATTTACGAAGTAACACATTTAAAAAGGGACGGAGGGAGTAATAATTAGAGAGATGTGTAGTAATTGGAGAGATAGAGAAAAAATAAGAATAATGATTGGAGAGAGTGATATGAGTAGAAAAAGAAATGTGATTAATGATTGGAGAGATGAGAGATTGGGAAAAAATCTTTTTAAAAAGTTTTTTGGAAATTTGAAATGAACAAATGATCTTGGAACGCACTTTCTCAACACCAGTGACGAATTCCATTGGACATTCAATCTGAACATTTTCTTCAGCACTCTCTTCTACTGTCACTTTAACTGGGGTTTTGAATTCAAAACTTTAACAGTTTTCGATGGGAAAGACTTTTATTGTCCTGACGTAGACGGTTTATTTGATCAAAAATGCTACTGTGAAGCAAGACCTGACGGTTTCTATATCGCAGCAAGGATAACGGCCTTACTTGGCAGATGTTTAAGACTTGGGACCCTTATTAATACTTGGACATGATTCTTTTGTCTAGGGGGCAAGGGTAGATGCATGAGTTATCAGCTTATGTTTGATTTACCAATAAGTCAAATAAAGAATGACAATGAGGTTGTTTATTGCTTTCAAGTACCTTTGTCTCATTTTAATTGTTGAGTATAGTTTTTCTATATTCAGCCTACTGGGCTGACAATAAAACAAGAAAAAAACAAAAAAAAAAAATCACGTAATTCAATATACTTTTTTTTACTTTTTATACGATTTCACACACTCATATACACTCTTCACACATTTTAAACCTTAATGACAACCCACTGAGCTGATTTTAGAATTTTCATTTTAGAAGTTTCTATGGAAATGGCTATTATTGAGAATACTTCCCAGAATGTTCGGCAATCTAACTTTCATTAGTTTAAGGGGAGTGATTTCCACACCCCTAAATTGTTATCCATACTCCTTTTTTTTTTTTCTTCTAGTGAAACTTTCATGTGTAAATTTGTTACTAAAAGACAAAAAGGAGGTGTGGATAACAATTTGGGGGTGTGATTATCAATTACCTAGTTTAATTAGAACGAAAAAGTGGGCTGACCAAAAGGTAAGAAGAAAACCAAAAAAAAAAACATAATTTGGTATATATTTTTTTTTACTTTTCAATACAATTTCACACATTCCTATATGTTTTTCATACATTTCAATACACTTTTTAAAGGGCTAGTTGCTATAGAGTCCACTATAGCTATTTCCTAACACTTCTAGTCCGCCTAACATTTTCATAACACATCCAATCCACTCGCAAGGCAAACGTACAATTTTACCCTCGTTATAAAAAATAATTAGTCCATCTGTTTTATTTCCACCATCAACTTCATCTTCATCAACACCACCACTGAAATTAGGGGTGAAACCGGTCCGGTTCGGTCCGGTTCTTGGCGATTTTTTAGAGAACCGGGGAAAACCGGTTCGGGAACAATAGAGAACCGGAACCGAGTTTTCAAAGTCGGTTCGGTTCGTGTTTCGGTTCGGCCGGTTCGGTTCGGTTTTCATGTCGGTTCGGTTCGGTTGGATGGCTACATTCTGGGCCAAGCAAAAACCATAACAAAAACACAAATAAACAGTGAAGAGTTGAAGTTTGTGGTTTAGATACCGATTTACAGGTTGGAAACTCACTCATAGATTCCACAAATATCACCAAGTTTTCAACCCTACTAAACAGTGATACAATCTCATATCAGGAATCGAAACCAGAATAAACACCACTGTCCCGTAGCAACAGATCGGTAAGTGACTAAGTGTAAAAAAAATTCCCATTTCAGGGGGTTTTAAACCTTGGGGAGAGAGAGAGATTACCATTTCAGGGGGTTTTAAACCTTGAAGACTTGATGTTGATGTCGAACAAGTTGCCGATCGGAGGTATCCCCGACGGCCGGACCAAGAGATGGACGAGGCTTGCCGATTGGAGGTATCCCGGACGGGGAGAGAGAGAGAGAGAGAGAGAGAGAGATTATCACAGATGGGAGTTGGGAGATGTTGATGTCGAAGATCACCGAATGGGAGATTACCACAGATGGGAGATCACCGGACCAAGAGATGGATGAGGCTGCCGATCGGAGGTATCCCGGACGGGGAGAGAGAGAGAGAGAGAGAGAGAGAGAGAGAGAGAGAGAGAGAGAGAGAGAGAGAGTCGCCACCAGTCGACTGGGTTGGGGATTACGGATTAGGGTTAGGAATGGGGAGGGGGGCGACTGAAATTTGGGCTGAAAAAACGTTTATATACTATGTATTAAAAAATATATAAATATATATATATATATATATATATAAGTAAAACCGGTTCGGTTCGGTTCGAACCGGTCCCAAAAATTTAAGAACCGAGAACCGAACCGGTTTTCAAAAAATAAAAATTTCGCGAACCGGACCGAACCGGGTAAAGTAAAAAACCGAACAAAATAACCGGTTCTAACCGGTTCACCGATTCGGTTCGGTTCTTTTTTTTTTTCTTTCAGCCCTAACTGAAATACTCGCCGGCCGGCCGCCGCCCAAACTCCAGCTAGAAAAACTCGGACACCTCTGGATCGACGCGACGTCGACATTGGATCTAAAGCCACTGACGATTAGAGATCAGGACTCCGTGGAAATGGACCAGACACGACGCGGATCTTAAACCGCCAACGATCTGAGATCAGCTCTCCGTGGAAGTGGAACAGTTGACGACGACGGTTGGGGCGGCGTACTGTTGTGTTTCGGGAGGTACCGGTCTTCGAGACGTTGAACGGAGCAGCAACTGCTATGGCGTCTTCACTGCAGATCTGGGCAAGTCGCCGCAAGAAGAACAAGAGACGAATGGATGAGGTTTTATCGTCTATGGGATGTTCAAAGTTCTTTTGACTTTTCCTATCAACTTTTTTTTGTTCATAAAATAGGCAATAATAAAAGACAAGCAAGTCCTTACGAGGACTGAGGACATTCACAAGGATGGCAGTGACTTCTAATGCGTGGAATTCCATAAAGACAAGCAAGCTATCTTTTTATCCTCATTAGGTGATAAGCCAAGGAATGACCTTCAATTATTACTATGGGTCCGTTTTTTGCAAGGACATAGTAAATGAGTCTTTACTTCAATAAGGACATCACCTTTTTCCTTAATCCCAAAAGGACAAATCACCTACACATTCCAAAAACGCCCCACTAGCCAATGAAAGTGCATAAACCCCCAAACCTAATGAAAGTGCCTAAACCTAAACCCAAGGGTACCCTATGAAAGTGCCTAAGACCCTAGAGTACCCTATGAAAGTGCATAAAACTCTAAGGCATATGCACGGATCGATAACATATGCCTTATTCAGTCATTTTCTCTTAGGCATATGCACAGGTCGATAACAGATAAGCCACTAATGAAAAAATAGGAAAGAGTAAATTTAAATCTAGAAATTATGGGTGTAACATATAGATTAAGCAATTTCAAATTCTATTAGCCTAATGGTGCGGGGTTTTTTTTAAGAGTAAATTGGTTAGGCTAGTATTGGCATGGAACTAATTGACAATTGTAGACTATTATTTGTTACTTGGTAGTATTTATTTTATTTTTATTTTTAAACAGTAAAAAGATAATCATATCTTGTGAGTTCAGATAACCACCTCTCTTGTGAGTCCAGATAACCAAATCTGATCCCAAATAGGCTTTAAAAAAAAAGATATAGTATAAATAACCACATCTTATGAACCCAGATAATCACCTTTGAGTCAAGAGAACCACATCTGATCCCAAGTAGGCTTTAAAAAAAAAGATATAGTACATATCTTGTGAGTCCAAATAACCACATCTTGTGAGTCAAAATAACTATCTCTTGTCATTCTAGATATGGTTATGGGTAGCTAGAGTATTTTACTACAGTGGAGGACAACTTTTGGGGCACACAGCTGCACATTTATTCTCTGTTGAAAAAAAAAAGTAGTAGACTGGTAAAAGAGTACTAATAGGAGTATGTTTTTGCTAAAAATATTTCAAATTTGATTAGTTAGGAATTAATTTATGTATAATAAATTTGTACTAACATATAAACTTAATTCTTTATATATTGTCACTTAATTTGTGCAAAACAACTACCTTATAAACTTATTGAATTTATGTTTTGTCACCTAATTTGTGCCGAAAAAACCTACTCCCTCCCAAAATAACCACATCTGATCCCAAGTAGGGCATAAAAAAAAAAATTAATATATATATATATATATATATATATATATATATATATATATATATATATATATATATATATATAGTCCAGATAACCACATCTTCTTGAGTACAGATAACCACCTCTTGGGAGTCGAGATAACCACATCTGATCCCAAGTAGGCTTTTAAAAAAAGACATAGTCCGGAATATCTAGATAACCACATCTTGTGAGTTTAGATAACCACATCTAGGAAGATGATCTAATGAGTACTCCCTCATTAAAATTCCGTGAGGACCTCATGGATCTGAGTCGAATCTCGATGATCCGAACCACTCAATGTGCTTAAAACGTGTTTTTAAGGGTCACCATGAGGAATCGCCAAAAGCAAAAAATACTCGGAAAGACTTCATTCGAGCTTTTTTTGATAAACCATATATGTACGGTTATTATGAAAAACTGCTTGGATGAAGCCCTTTCGGGTTTTTTTTTTTTATTCTTCGCGCTGGCCTTGGAAAACATGTTTTAAACATATTGAGCGGTTCGAATCGTCGAAATTTGGTCCGAAAAATCAAAAAATGGGTGGCCCTCAAGGAGGAGATCCGTGAGGGAGTGCTTAGGAGATCATGATTGACCACATCTAATCCCAAGTAGGCTTTAAAATATATATATAGTATAGATAACCACATCTTGTGTACTTAGATAACCGCCTCTTATAATTCCAGATATGGTTATCTACGCCAGCAATTATATTGGCACCCAACCACACGACAATCATATGCCGCCAAGGACAAAAAAAAAAAAAAAAAAAAAAAGTCAAAAGGTAACCAAAAACAGTTGAGAGGATTGAGGATAGTAGACAAATAGAAAGGTTGTTGGTAAGTTTTAAATGTTTTTTTTTTTGGTACAATGCTTTTACTTTATTTTTCCTTTGAATAATGAATTTTAAATGTTAAAGCAAAAGTAAAATCAGCTTAAAACTCAACACAACTACCGAAGGCTCAAGACATCAATCAGTTATGACACTCTCAAGACACAAAGCAAAATGCACTCATTGGTAGCGTGAAAGTGTATTAAAAAGTCTATTTAAGTGTGTTATTTTTTTCATTTTATGCGCTCATGGATTGCCTACTGGGCTGTCAATAGAAAGACTCTTTTCAAAATTTAGAGAAAACCAAATTCATAACCTTAGTTCCAAACCCAGACATAAAACTTAGTTACATAAACATAGTTCGATATCTGATCTGCATCTATTTATATTGTTACATTTCGCCTTCCCACACCATGCGACATTCTCTATTTCAAGCAAATTGCACATCTCCTGCAGGCAACCACAAGGATTTATAGGAAAAGCATCAAAACCCACAGTTCCAATAGGAGCAAAAAAAGGAACTCTGTTATTAACAATTATAATAAGAAATTCATGCACATGAATTGGACATCCCATATTCGAGGCAATCATGTAGAAACTAATCCCACAAAACTATAGCTAAACAAAAATCCTTAAAAGGCATTAGTCACAAGAATTCATTCAAAAAGAAACTGTAATTCCATAAACATATTTTCATGATATAACACATGGTTTTGAATGTCTTCAATACATTTGAACCAAATACCGTAAGTATCGCACTTATTCGGACTAAATCCAAGTGTGTTGTAAGGATAGAAAGCCACTGGGGCATTAATTTCCTCAAACACATAGCGCACATGAATTGTAATCACTTTGATTTCGCCTAGTCTTTTTTTTTTTTTGCACGGCAAAAGAAATTTTATTAATCCTTGAAAACGGATTACAAAGATTAAAGGGAGCCATGGGAAGACAGAAAAGTCACCACGGACCCGAGAGGGAAATAACAAAAGGCTAACAAGTGGTCAGCCTAAGCAAACCAGACAATCCAATCCAAGTTGGGTGAAAGACATCCCGGGATACAACCTCCCCTATAAGCTTTGTTCTCCCAACCACATCCAATGGTTGGATAATACAGAGATGTAATCAAAGTACAATGAGCAATCTGGACCAAGACAAGCAGTACCAGAAGAATATGGAGCCTTCTAAGAGGCCATAGCAACACCAATAATAAAATGCAGCACATCCAGGAAATATGCAGCAAATGCACTTCCAGTCGCAATGCTAGGATGAACAAACTCTTGGAGATTACACCAAATGCTTAACCAAATGCAGGAAATTTGCAGCAAATGCACTTCCAGTCACAATGCTAGGATATGAACAAAACTCCCGGAGATTACACAATGCTTAACTAAATTAGGGAATGCAACATTTAAAGAAATACGAAGCAACCATGTTGTGATCAAGATCCAAATGATGGATTAGTATGTAGATCAAAAGCCAGGAAAATACCAGGTTGCATCCAAACTCCAAGTGGTGAAGAAGTGATTGACCAAAGTGTGCAGACTGATGACAGACAACCAGACCCAAGGCACACAGCAAAACCCAGACACAAAAATAGCTCATCCACATGAAGCTCCAAGAGACACAATCAGCAGCAGCAAATGAAACACCATAAACAAAGACTATCTTTGGATCCAAAAGCACAATAGGCCCCCAACACAATCATTTGCTTCAACCTCCTGGTAGTCAAAGCAAACATCCCACCATAAAGATGATCACGGTTGACAATTAGCCCTTTGCTTATTCAGGGCTTCCATCTCTGCTATCTTGCTAATAACTTCATCTTCATTTCCATCATAACTAAGCCCCATTATTTTGTCTACAGCCCATATGGCTTGTGCTTCATTTAACAAAATCTTATTTCTGTTATTTATACCCTCTGGTGAAATTGAAGCAGACAGAGCAGCCGTAGCAACTGCAGACCTTAGAACCACACACTTCTTGTTCCTCTTCCCTTTGGAACCTCTGACGACCTTTGAGAATCCCAATATCTCGTCTATATTTTTCCTGTTCCTTTTCCCTTGAATACTTTTAACTGCAGCATTGATAGGGTTATGGTTTGCTTCAGCTAGATCTTTGTTTGGTTCTATATCCTCGTTTCTTACAGGGTCGTCCAAATTGATTTCATTAACATTGTCCCCTTCATCATTGCATTTCTCCATATCTGAATCAGCTATAGCTCTGCTGTCTTTTTTGTTTGCTTCTTGGTTCTCTAAGTCGTTTGAGCTCCTGGTTTGTGGTTGGTTCTCTATTGAAATTGCCCCCATATTATCTGCCACCATCTCACTTCCCATTGTTGATTTTCCAATCCCCAAGGAGGAGCTCATATTTTCAATTGCTTCAGCTGCCATGTCATCATCGCATATTCCATTTTGACCCCTATAATTTGATTCCCTATCAGCCACATTTCCCATTACATCTTTGTTGAAATCAACATGATCAGGTTCCACGTAACAATTCAAACTATCATTTGATTCCTTAGAACCTAAAGAATCACCATTATTACCCTGCTGAATATCCTTAAACCCATGGTCAACTTTATCATTCAAATCAACATAAGCTTTTTCTGGCTCATTAACATTAGCATCAGTCTTCAAAACGTCATGAGCCTTGTTGTCATTACCCATATCTTGGCTATGAGATTTTACTTCATGAGTCAGATTATTTCCATGATTTGGTAAATGAACATTTACCCAATCTCTGACAGATTTCTCATTGAAAAAATCATCGCAATCGTCCTCCCAAACTTTGACTCTGTGATTTCTACCTTTGACAGCAACATTAATCCATTCATCAATTGACTGAATACACTCAGTGGCAATAAGCATTCTAGCAACATCAAACGATTCTTCTTTCAGGGTTTCCTCATCCAAAGTGATCAACTTTCCCCAAATCTCCACAACCCTCCTGAATGTTTGAATGCCCCAAGCATTTAAAGGCATTCCCCTACACTTGAGCCAAATTAATCAGTCTTGAAGAGCCTGCAACTTCACCATTCCATGGTCTAATGGATTTAAACCAGCCTTTAACATTTTGATTATTTAGAGCCGAGATTCTATCCTCTCTAGAATCAAAAGTAATAATCATATTCAAACCCCCCATAAATCTAACTACAACATTACTGAAATTGATATCGGAGAAAGCCTTTTGAATCATTTCAGTAGTCGTAATATCAAAAAGATTAACCAAAACACTTCTGTTGAGTCATTCCGAAGCAACAGGTTGGACATTGAGCGTAATGTTTCTATCAGCATTCTTGAGTGATTTACCCGAGCTTTCAAGATTAGAATTTGACAACTGATGAATAGGAATATGATTATCAAACTGGGGTTGTTTATACCTGGGTTTCTGCAAAAAATTACTAGAACCTTCACCGTGAGCGGAGGGATGAGAGGTTCTGTCATAACAAGCTCTTTCCACAATCAAGTACCTCTTACCCACCCAAATACCATTTGCCTTGGATATCGCAAAATCCGCATCTCTGCTACTGTCGTATCTAATGAATCCGAAGCGGTTTCCAGATTTTCTACTTCTTTTATTTGGTAGATAAGCTTCCACCACAGAACCAAAATTACCAAAAAATTTCCTGAGCCATGGAATACCAACACTATTAGGCAAATTATCCACATAAATCGTGAATAAGCCCCCATTGAACTCTTGATTTTGAAGACGAAATCTGCCCATAAAAGGAGAATGCCTTTGAAGATGTTGAAACATCATGAAACCCCCAACTGATGCCGCCGACCAGAACTCCTCGCACTTCTCTCGCTACAACTCAACGGTTTGATTATAGAGATCCCGACGAAAAATCTAACAGTTGATGTCTGGTGTGAATGGGTGTTGATGGATTGGAGAAAAGAAGGGCAGGGAGAGGGATTTGGGATTTGATTAGAGTAAGAGAAGAGAACGAAGGCTAATAATGAGAAGGTGATGAGGAAACAATATCTAAGGTTTTAGAAGGAGAGAAAAGGGTGGAGAGGAGATCGAAGGAGGCAGGGATATCAAGGAAGAGCGCCGGAAAACGAAGGAGAGAAAGAGCAAGATCAAGGAGGCAAGGAGATCGAAGGAAGCTCGCCGGAAAACGCCACGGAAAACGCCTGAAATCGCCAAACGATTCACCTCCCCCCTAGGAAAACGGATTTGGGCATTCCTTTCGCGACGCTTCGCCTAGTCATTTTGCCGTAGGCTACGAATAGAATATTGGATTCCATAATGTTCACACCTGCCCTCCCCACAGGATCACACACACTGCTGATCTACCTCATAACTGGTCCACTAAATCTGAAACATAACATGCCAACACTTATTCCCAACGCCACCGATAACGGCGACTCAAACGGAATGCGCTAGTTGTGAGTTGTAACTGGGCTTTGACAAGGATGAAAAAGAGAGAGACGGGTACTGAATAGACAACAGATGGCGACCTGATAGTTGTCAGTTGCCGACGATGGCGACTTGAGGGAGCTCAATTGTCGATTAGCTCTTGAGTTGCGTCTGTGGGTATTAAATCCCGCTAGTGCGTGTGTGTGTGTGTGAGAGAGAGAGAGAGAGATGCAAACTCCGGTGAGGAGAGAGATGCAAACTCCGGCGAGGCTCCCGCAGAAGGGGGCGCAAGATAGGAGCGGTGCTGTGAAATTAAAAAGAGGATTATAACAGGTGAGGGCATTTTTTACTCAATAAAAAAGGTTCGTGGACCTGACACTTTACAAAATGTTTAGGAGTGCATACGAGACTTTATAAAAAAATGAGGTGGACTGGGCATGGTACAAACATGTATAATGGACCTTGCAACAATTCTTTACTTTTTAAACTTTAACGACAGCCTACTCGGCTTATTTTAGAAATTTCCTTAATTTTAAGATTTTCTATGGAAACGGCTATTCTCGAGAACTCTTCCCTAGAAATTGTTCGGCAATCAAACTTTCATTATTTTTGGACGAAAAACACAAATAGAAAACATAAGTTGGGTTAGTTTTCAAAAAAATTGCCCGAATTATAGAACGAAACACATATCAAAACCACATACGTGGCACAATGGACAGTCCAATTTTTTACATATCTGTCCTCTTCAGCACTTGACAAGTTTTACTCACTTTCCATGGTTGTAGAGAGACGGGAGAGCTCTAGGCTACCCCTTGCCCTCTCCTCTCTCTTCTGCATTTCTGTCCAGACGATTTTTATTTATTTAATTACTTATTTATTTTTTTGTTTATTTAATTTTTTTTTTGTTTTTTTCAATACACTTTTTACATATTTGGTACGCTCCCTAGTTCTGTGGGGAAGTGATACTATACTAATTTCAAATGAAATTACTTTTGTCATTTATGGGCACTTATCGCGCCTACATTGAAAATCAAATGATTTTACTGGTTAGAGCCGTTGGTAGCATCTTTCAAAGCAAAACTAATGTTGATCCTATATATCAATCAACACACAAAGTTTGATTTTACTTTTTTCATTTCGAGATTGTTGACGGAAATTGAATTTGATTTAATATGTGTAGGGGAGGTCAGCGCGAGACCCCCCGTTGACTGAAGTCAACGTTGACCTACCAATGAGAAGATGACACGTTTCGCCCAGGTGGCACGATTTCCGCGTGACACGTGGCTCTCCCCACGGAAGTATCCGCGCGGTGGGGCCACTGACGCGGGCATGAAGGGGGTCACTGACGCGGGACCCTCTCGTGCAAGGCGCCTCCATGGCGCACACCCCAAGCCCAGTAATGCCGGTGCTTGGATAACCATGGGCCATCCGAACAGGAGAAAAGTCCATGGCCCATTTGACTAGAGCGGCCCAGAGCATGGGCGATAACGCGAGAAGCTAGTCCGATTTAGCCCAGGTAATGATACCTGCTGCGGTCTAAAGGCAGGACCCCGGGGGCCCCCCTGAGGCTTGGCTGCGGTATAGGCGCGACCGAACAGGTCACGACCTTGCCCTGACGGGAATAAGGGAGATCTAGTGGCTTGGTGGCTAAGAATAGGAGGATCGCTGCGCGGGGGAATGGCTTGTCACCGCGCAAGTTAGCTGCGCGGTGATGACGTCACCCGTACGGTCAGGTTGTACGGAAAGGACACGTGTTATCATATTATAGGGTGACAGCCTGGCGCCAAATGATTGGTTCAGGACGCCTATAAATATGGGACATTCCTTTCAGTACCCAGAGGTTGGTGAGATCATTCTAGAGAGAGAAAAGGGAAATCTCTGATTGAGAGGAGAACATTCTCTCTGCAAATTCAGTCCCCATCTCCTAGGTCACCAAGGGTATTACGGATTAGACTGAGAGCAATCCACTGCCTTAGTCCTTTCTGTGCACACCTGCTCTGCTCTTCACCCTCCCTCTAGGCCACTCTATTCCCTTTTTTATACCGTGACTTTACTCATGACTATCCATACCTCTCCACTCATCATATTTGATCAGAGCAAGAACCATCCATCTCCTACATTCATCGGAATATTATTACACTAGATCAAACGAGGCCGGGAGCTCCACGGTATACTAAGAAGATGATCCACGCCATGCAAGCCGGCATGGCATGTTTTATTAGCGGCACTATCGAGCCACTCGCTTGCTTGCTAGCATAGCAGCCTCACGGAGGTCATCATGCGGCCTTACCTGAGCTCCGCTGGCCGCGGCGACCCAGCAGATCCATGCTGGGGGAGTTCACCCACTGAGCTTCCACGGGCTGAGCAGCCCGCGGAACTCGGGGGAGGCACCTTTAGCCGGTGGCTTTGCGCGCACAGCAAATGCTCAAACAAAGAATCCCCGTCCACCCCGCCTTGCTGCCAAAAACCCCGGCCTACAAACCACAGAACCGGTTAAGTACACCGAGGGCAAAGACTGGAGAAAATGTCGGGCCACAAGCGGTGACCCTGGCAGAAGTCCAAGCTCTATTACAAAGGGAAAAGACTAGGACAACTTTCCCCTCCCTACCAAGCTCTGATATCCAGCCACCTTACCCCATGGCAATTCTTCGAATGTCGTACCCAGAGGGGTACACCCCACCAAAATTTACTAAGTTTGATGGCAAAGAGGGCAACGCGCAGGAGCATGAGGTGCGATTCATTGAAACTCTCGGGGCCTTCTCTGGCGACACCAATCTCAGGCTGAGAGAGTTTTCCAAATCTCTAACCAACAGGGCGTACACCTGGTATGTCAACCTCACTCCATATTCGGTCTTGTCTTGGGAAGACATGGTCAGCCGTTTCTACGCAAAATTTTTCCAAACACGTGAGAAGATAACCAGCCTATCCCTCGTTAAAGAAACTCAAGGCCCCAGTGAGGACATCATTGATTACATTAGGCGGTTTCAGGACCGCGCGGTCGATTGCCTTGAGCCAGTGTAAGAAGAGTACTTGGTCGAAATTTGCACGTCTGGACTCCTGCGCGAGTATCAGCCATTTCTGGTCAACGTTAAGATTCAGACATTCGCGGCCCTGTTGGAAGCAGCATATAAGCTGCGTCATACTGTGAAACCACCAGCGCGAGAGACCTGGAAGCCCCGAAAATCACATTCAGTTGCCGCAGCTGCAACTTCCGCTCCATCATCGCGTAAGTCGCAGGGGGGAAGGGGCAGCGGCGGTCGCGGCGGATGGACTGGCAGCGGTAACGGACGAGGCGATTGGAAGAAACAGAAAGTTTACAAAGAAGGCTCAGGAGCTCCGGACTACCCCTGCAGCATAGAGGAAGTGAAAGCATTGGTAAAGGAGTGGATAGCAGATGGCGGCCTCACACTACCAGATATTGAAGTCGCGCCCTCGCGCGCAGACAGAGAAAGCCCAGATTTTTGCATGTTCCACAGACACACCAAGCATCCGACCAGCGACTGCTGGACCTTAAAAAGAATTTTCAAGAAGAAGTTGGACAACAACGAGCTGAGGATAGCCACCAAAGCGCAGGACGTGCGCACGCACCCTTACCCAGAACATGGGGCTGCCAACATGGCCGAATGCTTCGAGTTTGTACGCGAAACGGAGGAGGATGATTATGGTTGTGAGTACGACTATAATTACGATTATGACTACGATCATGATTATGAATGTGAGGAAGCATACATGGCGTCTTTCTATGACGAGCTTGATGATATCGCGGGGTATGAAACCCCAAAGGTGGCCACTCCCGATCCAGAGAGTGGGGTCAAAATCCTGCAGAACAGCACGAAGTTCAAACAGTTCTACGACGGAATGGGGTTCACACCCGACACAAGGTTCCTAATGACTAAGGCCATCTTGGCCATCGCTCAAGAAGGCCACGAGGCGTGCACCGCGCAGGGAGGATCCCTCCCCAGAACTATCAACAATGAGTCAAGTGCAATTTCTTTTTCTGACTCCGACCGCAGGATCACTCACCCGCACAACAGACCATTATACGTTACGGCGCGGGTCAACGGCGTGGAACTAAAGCGAACTTTCATGGATGGAGGTGCGTCCATTAACATCATGCCAATATCTACCCTGAAGAGAGTGGGAATCCCGGAGGACCGAATAGTGAAGTCACTAATAGGGATCACCGGGTTCCAAGGGGACAAGAAGGAGTCCCTGGGGTATGTCATTGTTGATCTCGCGGTCGGGCCCATCCGCACCGCCACCAAGTTTCACATTATCGACGCGCAGACGAACTACCACATAATATTGGGCCGCAGTTGGATGCATCGCTTCGCGGTCGTCCCATCCAGCTATCATCAATGCCTCAAGGCGATTTGGGCTGGGAAGAAGGTCACCGTCGCGGCGTCTGAAAAACCATTCGAAGTATGTGAAGCGCACTTGTCCGACGCGGTGTACTTCACTGAGATGGAAGAGGCACCAAACGCGGCGGTTGCAAGGCCGGTTGGGGTCAAGTTGCCCAAATGGGAAGACATCAAAGATGACGGAGAAGCTTCCGCGAGTAAGCGAGAACCAGCCATGGAGAGCGCCTCAGGGCCGCGAAAAATCACCAAGCTAAAAGAAGGAGGGAAAACGGTATATTGCTTATGACGGGGCGGCGGGCCAGATGTCTCGGATGAGGCTTCTGACCCGCGGTACTTAGAGGCAAATGGAGCAGAAGAAGATGAGGTCACAAAACCCGAGCCAGCTCCGGAATGCATGCAAGACGGCCCTAAGCCACAGCCAGAAGTATTGGAAGAGGTCAATCTCAGAGAAGGAGCAGGAACTCCGCAGCCCGTTTTCGTAAGCGCGGCGCTCGAAAGCGGCATGAAAAAGAGGCTCATTCAATTATTGCAGCGATACAGTGATGTGTTCGCTTGGCACTATGAGGAGATGCCAGGGTTAGACACCGAATTGGTGGCGCACCATTTGAACGTCTTCCCAAACTCTAGGCCAGTCAAGCAAGGTGCGCGCAAGTACCAGCCGGAGCTCGAAGGAAAAATCAAAGAAGAAGTAGAGAAATTGAGGAAAGCAGGATTCATTCAGCCTATACAATACCCACTCTGGCTCTCCAATATTGTACCAGTGAAGAAGAAGAATGGCCAGATACGAGTGTGCGTCGACTTTCGCGACCTCAACAAGGCCTGCCCAAAGGATGAATTTCCATTGCCACATATTGATACCTTGGTTGACTCCACATCGGGGCACCAGATGTTCTCCTTTATGGACGGTTTTAGTGGCTATAATCAGATAAAAATGGGGACAGAGGATGCGGAGAAGACAGCTTTCATAACACCATTGGGGAATTTTCATTACACTGTTATGCCCTTTGGTCTCAAAAACGCTGGCGCCACGTACCAGCGCGCGATGACGGCAATCTTTCACGATATGCTGCATCACATTGTAGAGGATTATGTGGACGACCTAGTTGTAAAATCAAAGGAAAAATTCGACCACCTGGATCACTTGGAAACAGTGTTTACGCGGTGCAGAAAGTTCAAAATGAGGATGAATCCGCTGAAGTGTGCATTTGGTGTTGCGTCGGGAAAATTCCCGAGGTTCCTCGTCCATAGACATGGGATAGAGGCGGATGATGTGAAGATAAAGTCTATTACCGAAATGCCCCCCCTCACTCTCAACGAACACTCAAGAAGTTCCTAGGGCGGGTTTCGTACCTGCGCAGGTTCATCCCCGCCCTAGCAGAAATCTCAGCACCCTTTAGCGACCTCCTAAAAGGAAAGGCAAGGTTCGATTGGCGCGCGGAACACCAGGGTGCATTTGAAAGAATTAAGGCTGTCTTAACCTCCCCGCAAACCATGATCGCGCCACAGAAGGGCAAACCCCTCATCCTGTATTTGACGTCCACCCCAAGATCCATTGGGGCCCTGCTCGTGCAGGAGGTTGATGGCACGGAAAGGCCAGTATACTACATCAGCAGGAAAGTCCAAGGAGCTGAAGAGCGGTACACACCAGTGGAGCGGCATTGCCTAGCGTTGGTCTTAACAGCGCAAAAGCTACGTCATTATTTCCTGTCATTCAAAATCCACTTGGTAACAAAAAGTGACCCAGTGCGCTACTTGCTGTTGCGGCCAGCCCTTACGGGAAGGGTGGCCCGCTGGCTCTTAGCCCTGGCCGAATTCGACATATCATGTGTCACTCCCAAAGCGATTAAATGTCAAGCACTTGCAGATCTACTTGCACAATTCCCCAGTGAGCAGTGCGAACCAATTCAGGAAGAGTTGCCAGGGGATGGTTTCGAAGCACTAGCGGCCGCGTCAGCTACTTGGACCCTAAGCTTCGACGGGGCAGCAGGAGGTGGCACGGGAGGCGCCGGAATAGTCCTCACAAGTACAGACGGTCAGCGTGAATACCTCGCATATAAGTTGTCCTTCCAATGTTCAAACAATGAAGCAGAGTATGAGGCGCTGATCCTGGGGCTCCTAGCAGCCATAGCAAAGGAGATAAAAACCCTCAAAGTTGCGGGGGATTCAAAACTGGTCATTTTACAAACCGAAGGCATCTACGCACTGAAAGAACCTACTCTTGCTCCATACCGGACAACGGTACAAAAGCTAATGCAACGTTTTGACAAGGTAGAAATTGTTCACAAACCCAGATCAGACAATAGGTTCCCTGACGCACTGGCCACACTCGGGGCAAAAGTCAAGTTCTACGATGAAAAGATAGAGATAGAGATTGTCAAGAAGACAAAGCCATCAATCGCTGACGAAGTAAGCAAGGAACATCCCGCGGATGAGTGACAAGAAAAATTGATAAAGCAACTGACAACCGGACAGGGGAGCATCCCCTTGTCAGAATTGACACAGTTTACCATCATCGGAAAGAAGTTGTATTTCCGCGGCCCTCAGGGATGGTTAGCGCGGTGCATTAGCCTTGAAGAAGCCAAGTCCAGACTGAGTCAGATCCATGACTCAACTTGTGGAGAAAACGACATCTCTCTTTATCGAAGGGTTCAGAGGCAGGGTTATTATTGGCCCAGCATGAGAACGGATGCCGCAGAAGTGCTAAGGAACTGTGAGAGATGCAGCCTAGCCATCCCAGCGCAAGAATGCAATTTTTCTGTGGAACAAGACTGGAGACAGAAGTATATAGATTTCATACAAGAGGGCGCGCTACCTGTAGAGAGAGAGTATAGAAGGCAGATCAAGATGTCAGCCAGGAGGTTCTTCGTAAAAGACGGGAGCCTGTACAGGAGAGCCTTAGATAACACCCCGTTGCGGTGTTTGACCAACGAGGAAGCAGAGGAGGTGTTGTACAAAGCCCATGAGATGGAGCATCAAGGCGGGCGAAAGCTATACGAGCATATCATTCATCTGGGGTATTACTGGCCGCGGATGGAATCCGATGCCAAAGCACACGTACGTCGGTGCCACGCATGTCAAAAATTTGGAAACCTGGTCCATGCACCCGCGGTGGAGCTTCATGCGATCCGCGCGCCCTACCCCTTTCATACTTGGGCGATGGACCTCGTTGGGCCCATCACGCCCCACTCACGCAAACATCAATGGATTCTAGCTGCCACTGAGGTCAGCACCAAGTGGGTGGAAGCAGTACCGTTTAAGAACGCCACCGGCGCAGCAGTCGCCCAGTTCATCAAAGAGAACATCATTTGCAGGTTTGGTATTCCGAAAGTAATCCTGTCAGACAATGGGACTCCATTTATCAACAAAGACGTGGGCGCACTATTACAGTCCTACTCCGTAGAGCACCAGACTTCAACGCCATATTACCCCCAAGGCAATGGTCAGGCTGAGGCCACAAATAAGTCCTTGGTGCGGATACTAAGCAAACTATTGGATGAAAAAGGAGGAGCATGGTCAGACCATTTGATCACGGCACTGTGGGCATACCGCACGGCAAAGAGAAAGGCGACGCGGACGAGCCCGTTCAACCTAGTCTACGGCGCAGAAACTGTACTCCCAATTGAGTTGAGCGTACCCTCCGCGCGGATGGCTTTATCAACAGAAGTCACAGCCGCGGAGAGGCGCGCAGATCTCGAGTTACTGGAGGAAAGGAGAGAGCTCGCTGTAGAACATCAAGCCAAATATTGGGAGTCAGTGTCAAGGTTCTACAACAAGAGTGTGGTCCCGCGTGAGTTCAAAGTTGGAGACCTGGTCTGGAAGTCTACCACAGATGTGATGAGAAATGTTAAGCTCCCCAAGTTTACCCCAAGATGGGAAGGGCCGTACCAAGTCATCAACGCGGGGACAAGCGGCCATTACAGGCTTTCCAGAGTCTCCGACGGATTCCTAACAGGGCCCATTAACATTAAGTTTATGAAGAAATACTACCCTTGAACAAAAGATGTGTTGTTTAGGATGTTTATCCAGTTTATGCCTTGTAATTCATTTTCTGATGTTATGAGCAAGTTAATGAGAAATCCAATTTCGTGCAAATCATTCTAAGTACAGAAACTAGAAAAGGTGAAAGAAACCGATACTCTATTATTCATAGTTCAAAATGTGGCTTTCAGTACAGAAGAAAAGAAAGGAAAAAAATCATAAGTCATGGCTGTGGTCTAGGGAACAATCCCCTAGTGACCGGAACATCCTTCCCAAATATCTCCCCACCCGCGGCTTCGAAATCAGATCTTTCGCGCAAGGCAACCTGTAGCTCGGCTTCCCTTTCTCTCAGCTCTTCTTCTCTTTGAACAAGGGCGGCTCGTGTGAGGTCCACCCTCTCTCGAGCACGTTCAACTTCCCTCTGCTTGGCTTCGGCCCGGAAAGATAGCTTCAGGGCTCGGCGCGCGCTATGCATGCGATCTAGATGCGCAATAAGCCAACCAACCTCCAGGCCAGACATGGTTTGAAGATCCACCAGCCCCCCCTTTGCATCCTTCAGTGACGAGTCACCAAACTTCTTCAAGGGAATGCTGGTAGGAGCGATGCGAAATGACAAGAATGTTGTCGCAGTTAGCAAAGGTCTCGGAATGCCAATGTGAGGAGTCCGGTCCTGCACCGGGAGTCACCAGCGATGCGAAATGACAAGAATGTTGTCGACGGGGAGCCCTCGCACCGGAGTCACCGTTGAACCTCGGGCCCGGGCCCGCAAGCCGGACCCCTCTGGTACCTCAGGTTGATGCGGTGCACTGGACCCTACTTCACCTGAAGCCTCAGGGCTGTCATCAAGATCTATGGGCTTTTCCTTATAAATGACCATCTGCCCAGAACCTGCTCGCGGGGCACTTGAGTCTGCCTCGCTCCTATCACCTCCTTCAGCCGCGTCACCCTCAGG
Source organism: Vaccinium myrtillus (assembly GCA_016920895.1). NCBI lineage: Eukaryota > Viridiplantae > Streptophyta > Magnoliopsida > Ericales > Ericaceae > Vaccinium > Vaccinium myrtillus. The sequence goes on from CM029271.1 coordinate 10,467,286, forward strand.
GATAGCGGTCAATCGCTCCTGCTGAGCTTCTCCTTGCGGTTCCGATAGAGGCCCTTGATGTTCAGTGACAGGCGCTTGCTGAGACCCCTGTTGAAGAGTGTCTTGCATCTCTCGCAGGCTTCCCTGGGGATCCACAGCGGCCTCCAGATCTGAAAAAATCATCTTTGAACAGTTTGTGAATGATAGGGTCAACTGAAGTAGGTACAAATTCCCCTATGCTATGGGTAGTGCGCGGCCTAAAGCTTTGCCCCGCATGAATGTCACCCCCTATGTCGAGGAAAGTGCTAGAAGAGTCAGGATGGTTACCTTTCTCCACAGAAGAGGTGCGCTGAGGGGAACGGATGGAAGGCTGGCCTGATCCAACAGCTATGGAAGAGCTTTGTTCGTCATCACTGTCGACAAAGGGACTCATGAAGTCTTGGTTGTGCTTACCAAAGCCCATGGAGGAGCCTTCTGCATCCTCCTCCGCTTGCTGCCCAGGGCCACGGCGTCTCCCAGAATGGACTTCTCTTGCTTCTCCCACCGCGGCGTCACCACGGGAACCAAACAATTCTGAAATTGAAGGGCTAACCCGCTCCTGCGAACGAATCACTTCCAAGAACCCATGCCTCTCCATTGCTTGGGGGTGTGGGAGGGACTCTTCGTCAAACTCGGGCGGGGAGGGAGCGTGAGAAGGTTCCGCAACGGCACTGTCGCGCCTTCTGCCAAGAGCAGTACTAATGGGAACGTTATCATCGTTCACTGTAGACCGGCCGCTGAGCAGGGGTAGAAGTACCCGCGGCCTGGGTCGACGCAGTGGGGTCGGCCTTTGTGGCGAGGTCTTGGTCTGAGCCTAGAACTGGCGGGGAAACAGGGCGCTCCGGCGAAGCTAGGACGCGCTCGCGAGTCGCCGCCTGAGAATGAGGCAAACAAAGGAGTAAGTACAAGATAACGAATGCAAAATAATGCAGTAAAGGAATTGAACGAGAGAGTAGCACATACATGGACTAGCCTGCGACGGGTAAGTGGCCGCTCAGCTTCTTCCTCCACGGAAGATGTTTGGGCTCTCGCTCGGGCTCTGGTGACCCGCACGGCTGAGAGTGGTGCAACTACGCGAGCCTCTGAGGGCGTCGCAACAGTATCACCCTTGAGGGCCCAGCGACTCCGCACTCCACGCCAGTCAGCAGATATGGCCTTGGGGGTGTGGCGATAGAAGTTAGGCTTGAACACCACGCGCGGAGGGGCCGGAATGGCTTCACCTTGTACGAAGGTGTAAAAAGAGTCCAAGTTCCTCCGCCAAAGAAGACGGAACTGGGTGGAAGCAAGTGGAGGACCCAAGGACTTTGGAAAGCGCCAGCGGCCAACCCCATCCATAAGCACACTAGTAAAAGAGACCAGAAACTGGTTGAAAGCGGCTGAGAATTCCAGAGGCTCTGGCCCGGCCCCCGGAACAACCAAGTCATACCCCAGTTGGCGCGCGACCCTGTCGGGCCTATACACCATTGTCTGCCAATTCTCAACTCCAATGGCGGGCAGGTAGGCCGGGCGGCTCATGCAATACATGCCAACGAGAAGGTTACGGCGCGGCAGACTAGCATCAGAGAAATCAACCTCTCCCGGGATATCTGGGGCATAGTTGCAGACACCATCCAAAGTCTGAGTATAAGGGCGCGGACGGAAGTGAGACTCATCATCCATAACATCCTCCCAGAGCTTTGTTGTTGCCGCGTTGTTCCAGCGGAGAATGATTGGCCACAGGGGACCATCGAGAGTATACTGCTGACGGCCGTCGGCCTCCTTGACCGGACGACCTCTACTATCCCGTACTGGTTTTGACACCTGCGCGGGAAACTTTTTGGCCTTGGGAGCGGCGCTGGGAAGTGCTCATATACCAGTGCGATTAAGAATTGGGTTTGCACCATGGTAGTAATGTCATAACGGCCCACGGAGCGCTCAAGATCCGCAGATAAATGGTCCAGCTGCTGAAACAAATGCCCCAAAAACAGGGGGCCCAGCGGGAACCTGTCCCCGCGCGCAATCCTCACCGCGAGGAAGAAGACGCACTCGCTGGGTGCATCAATCGGAAAGTCTGGAAATAGAAAGAATGAAAGGAAAAAGGCAATGAAGGCAGGCAAATACAGATCACCTCTATACTCCGGCCCGTCAATGGCTTGGCGTTCCGCGCTCCCAGCGGTCGCAGGCTGGAAATCTTTAAAAAAGTACCTCAGCCAAGACCCCCAGGACGTCTTCTTCGGGTCGGTCATGACTCTCTTCTCCCCGTTCCTGTCCCATTGCGAGCCCCTGTGGCCCGCGGCCTTGTAGGCCAACTTCAGCCTAGCCACCGCCTCCTGATCGGCAGAACCAGACTTGGTAGGTTCAAACTCTTGATGGCCACGAAGGGAAAGGTGGAGCAGCGCGCTGGTATCCTGAAGGGTGGGGCCAAATTCGCCCCATGGAAATACAAAGGTGTGAGTATCCACACTCCACCGGGATATCAAAAAATCGAGGTTTTCATTCCTTCTGTTCAGTGTCAGGACCTGAGAAATCTTGATCGGTTCCATTAAGTGAGAACGCTCCAAGATCTTCTTGAAGTCAGCATCCCCAATCACGTCGGTCACCCACTCTCTCCAGCCAGCGGGGGGTGCAGAGAGAGAAGAATATTGGACCGGAGAAAGAGGGAAGTCACCCCTCTCCACCCTGAGGCGGGAAATGGAAGAAGGAGGCACCATATCTCCATCTTCGACTGCTACCTCTGGCCGGATGCATAGAACGTTGTCCAACTCGCACCCCACCGGCTCGTAAGCCTCCACCTTCTTCCAGAAGGGGTCGTTCTTGCCATGCAAATACGGAGCCCTACGCCACTGATCAGGCGGAGGGACTGGGCCGGTCGGAACGGTAGGCCTGCCCCCTGTAACTTGCTCGCCGCGAGTCATGTCTGGAACAGAGACGGAGAGTAATGAAAGAAGAGGAGATTCGAACGGAGAAAAAGGTTACAGAAGAGCTTGAAGTTGCAAAAATGCAGAAGTCGAGAGCTCTGGCTTTTATCGAGAATGCAAGAGTGGCAGAAATGACAAACACCGGAGGTATTTATAAGGAGAGGGGGGCCCTCTAACGGTCGCAATCAAACATCACATCGGAGGCGAAACGTCACCGGTAATGATGACCTCGGATGAACCGAACTGGCGCCTCTGAAACCGTCGCATCAATCAGCCGAAAAGTTGTCAGAAAACGGATAACGCACTGACATCACGCGCGCGTAGGAAAGCGCGTGGATGACACGCCACGCGCCTACGTGTTCCTCACGCGCGTGGGGGCCATTGTAGGGGAGGTCAGCGCGAGACCCCCCGTTGACTGAAGTCAACGTTGACCTACCAATGAGAAGATGACACGTTTCGCCCAGGTGGCACGATTTCCGCGTGACACGTGGCTCTCCCCACGGAAGTATCCGCGCGGTGGGGCCACTGACGCGGGCATGAAGGGGGCCACTGACGCGGGACCCTCTCGTGCAAGGCGCCTCCATGGCGCGCACCCCAAGCCCAGTAAGGCCGGTGCTTGGATAACCATGGGCCATCCGAACAGGAGAAAAGTCCATGGCCATTTTGACTAGAGCGGCCCAGAGCATGGGCGATAACGCGAGAAGCTAGTCCGATTTAGCCCAGGTAATGATACCTGCTGCGGTCTAAAGGCAGGACCCCGGGGGCCCCCTGAGGCTTGGCTGCGGTATAGGCGCGACCGAACAGGTCACGACCTTGCCCTGACGGGAATAAGGGAGATCTAGTGGCTTGGTGGCTAAGTATAGGAGGATCGCTGCGCGGGGGAATGGCTTGTCACCGCGCGAGTTAGCTGCGCGGTGATGACGTCACCCGTACGGTCAGGTTGTACGGAAAGGACACGTGTTATCATATTATAGGGTGACAGCCTGGCGCCAAATGATTGGTTCAGGACGCCTATAAATATGGGACATTCCTTTCAGTACCCAGAGGTTGGTGAGATCATTCTAGAGAGAGAAAAGGGAAATCTCTGATTGAGAGGAGAACATTCTCTCTGCAGATTCAGTCCCCATCTCCTAGGTCACCAAGGGTATTACGGATTAGACTGAGAACAATCCACTGCCTTAGTCCTTTCAGTGCACACCTGCTCTGCTCTTCACCCTCCCTCTAGACCACTCTATTCCCTTTTTTATACTGTGACTTTACTGTTGACTATCCATACCTCTCCAGCTCATCATATATTTGACTGTAGCAAGAACCATCTCCTACAATATGATACAAAGTTTTTCTTGAAGATTAATTGGTTTTTGAGAAGAAAATATATAATAATGGGACACTTAAATAATCATCTTTTTAGTCACTTGAAATTAGAAAATCATCCTGAGCTTATTTAGGAGTTATGTTTCCATCCCGAAATTCAAATAAATCCTAAAATGCCCTTTATATATATATATATATACAGTCCTTATCTAGTCCGGGATCCCGGATCCGGGATTCATAGTTTCGGATCAAATTTTGACGATCCGAGCCGTCCAATGTGTTCAAAAGGTGTTTTCCAAGGTCCACGCGGGAAATCTTCAAAAAAAATACCGGGAAGGGCTTGATCCAAGCAGTTTTCGCAAAAAATATATATATACGCTTTTGCGAAAACGCTGGATCAAGCCCTTCCCCGGTTTTTTTTGAAGATTTCCGCGTGGACCTTGGAAAACACTTTTGAACACATTGACGGCTCGATTTCCCAAAACAATTTTTAAAAGCATCAAAACACCGAAAAGGCTTAATCCGGATCCTTGATGAGATCGCTATATATATATATATATATATATATATATATATATATATATATATATATATATATATATATATATATATAAAATTGTAACATATTAAGGGATTGAAGACTAAATTAAAAGTTGCATATATGGGGCAGTAGGGAGTGGACCATTTTCAAAATTATGAGGTCCTAAGTGTTATTTTGAGATATAGATGCCTAACAAATCCCAAAAATCATGCCTTTCTTTATTTGGTTTAAATCTGCCGTTTCACTTAAAAGGAAGAGGAAACCTCCACCCCTTCATACGTCCCACACAAGCCATCCTGTCCCCCATCTCGTCGGCCTTCGCCGCTCATCCCATCGGCCATCCCGTCCTCCCATCCTATTGGCCTCAAACCTCCCATTCTAGTGCTCAATCTGTGATTCAGAATCGATCATTCAAATGATGCGCTCCGACCAACAAAGAATCATGACGCGTGACAAAATTAGATCGAGTTCTTGACTAAGGTGGTCATGGCGCAGAGCGCTTCACGTTCATCTAAAGTTCATCACTTCGTGTCGGTGGTGAGGATCCAGTATTCTTTCCTCCTTAATTTAGTTTTCAATTTTTTTCCTGTTGTTTCTAATCGTAGGACTGGGGTATTCAAACTGATTTTTTCAAATAATCCCATCATTCTCTGATAAAATTACCATAAATGTTGAGTAATTAACAGTTCTCATTTTTTTTTTCCGGTAGAGATGGTGGCCAGATTTTGTTGTAAACTAGTAGTAGTTATGTGGTTGGGATTTACCCAATATTTGTTGATGGGAGCAGCTTGGATTCATTTACAAATTCATAGAGATCATTGTTTTTATCATTACTCATGTACAAATTTGCGTTCGCTTGAATTTACCATGTTTAAATATTTTTTTTACCATGATTCAGGGTGATAGAACAAATTGTTGTGTAAATTTGGCTACTGACAATGGTAAAAACGTGAGAACATTGGTAAATTTATAAAATGACCATGGCAAATATGATTGCAAGCTAAACACGTGCGGATCTTTGCTTGTTGTGGGTTTGTTGGTAATGGTGGCTTAGGTACAGTCGATTATGGTGGTTTTGAAATCTTTTTGTTTTGATTTATTCCCATCAGATAATGAGAATGTAAATTTTCATGGTTTTCTCTGGAATTTCATGGTAGATCGTGGTGAATTCGGTACGATTATATTGAAAGGGACAAGAAAGCATTGCATTCAAATATTACCATGAAAATCGATTATTTACCATGTAAGTTTTCATTATTTATGTTGGGTTAAATATGATTATTTACCATGAAATTCGATTTGATTAACCATGGTAAATAATTTGTACCAATTTTTGTTTTCCAAGAATCATGCTAAATATATTGAATTTAATACATTAAATTTACCATGACTCGGGATTAATTTGAATGCATCCAGAAAATGTGGTAAAAGTAAGTGCATTACAGAATCATGATAAATTGGTACTAGTTTAAGGGTAATTGGTACTAGTTTAAGTTTACCCTGAGATCATGGTAAACATGATAAACGTATTTGTTTTGAATGGGAAAGTATAGGTTTGTAACATTAATTTGAATACTAAATTAAGAAATGATTTTGTGTTTTTGGGAAGAATAAATAAAAATTTGAACTTTCCCATTTATCCTTTTTAAATGATAAGTAAACCAAATCCCACCTAATTAGGAAAACTACATCCCACCTAATTAGGCAACAATATTTATGTATCTTAATACTTATCACTAAAAAGGGTAGATAAGGTATTTTACAAGTGAAAAGGATGAAAACATAACCATTCAAAATGACAAGGATGAAAACTTACGTATAATCTCTAAATAGGGTGATTATTTAATTACCTCTATAATTATTGGTTAATTGATCGCCATCCAATGTACGTTGTCAAATACATGGTTCTTTTTTCATTTTAGTTAGTCATCAAGACCAAATTAAACTATGAAAAATTTCGATTGTTAAAGTGTAACTACTGCTGTAGTATTTCTCATGTCTTTATTTGTTTCTGAGTTGGCAGCTTGCTATCTCTTTCGCTGGGGTTTTGAAGTGGCGATGATCTTCTTGTGGGAGGTTGTTCCCCAAGTGGGGATGCCGTTTTTGCTTCTTCCCTTTTAATCTTTGTAACTTCAAAGATTAATAAAGTTTTTCCCTTTCAAAAAAAAAGTGTGCAAGTACAAATAGACTAGCTATAGGTCCATTCTAGCTATTTCGGAAAGGAAAGCGAATTCCAGCAGCCTCAGTAGAAGCTTAAAGGGCTTCATTCTTCCAGACTTTTTTGACCTTTTTGGTTTCGTATTTTGTTCATCTTTTCTGAATTTTATTTATTCGCGTCGTATATTTTGGTTTAATTATCCATCACGACCTCAACGAGAGGATTTCCAAAAATAAAAATTTATTCCCAAAAGAAAAAAAAAAGTTCACAAGAGATGAAAAATACCAAATAGCTATCTTTCTTTCTAAAGTGTTCGTCTTGTATGAATTTTTTTCAATTTCAGTACACATTTTTATAATTTTCAGATTCCTCCCGTCGATACGAATTGAATGATTAATCCCGTAAAAAGGAAAAAAAAACTAAACAAAAAATTGCGAAAACTAAAAAGCCGAAAAAAGTCATTAGATAAAAAGTTTAGGAGAATGGAGACATTAGAGCATCTCCAATGGTATGATATATAGTATATTAACTGATTTCGGAATGCTACAATGATATTAGCACTAAGTGGTGTGTGTTAAGAATGCTACTGAGTATATATGCCTAGTATAATGAGGAAGTAGAAGCAAAATAAACATCACTACTAACCTTCTTCAATATACGATGAGTACTCCAGTTTATATACTTTGTTTTAGAGACTGAATTTAATTGTAAGACAAATTTGATATAGAGACTGAACTGTAAGACAAATGTGTTTCAATCATGTATCTACCTATGTCTGATCAATATGATTTTTTGTATACATGATATACTCAACGTCCCAGTAAATATGAACGGTTCAAATACACTACAACAAATCTGGGAATTCCCTGCGTTTTTCAAACCCCGGGAAAAGTACCCTAAATGCCGGAAAAAGTCATTCCCGGCGTTTTAACAAGTGTGCCCGATACCCCTGTCGGGAATGCTTCCCAGCGTTTATGAAACACTGGGAATGGTTCCCGGCGTTTTTCCCGGCGTTTGGTAAAACCCCGGGATTGATTTTCCGGCAAACTAAAATCCGGCGCCGGTGACCCCAATGCCGGCGTTTGCAAACCCCGGGAATGGTTGTAATAAACGCGGGAAAATTTTAAAATTTGGCCCTGTAAGGACCCGTATTTTTTTACATAATTTTTTCCGGAATAATGTTGGGTAAATGTGAGGAATTAAATTTTGACTTGAGGGGTCGAAGAGAGAGCATTTAAATGCATTTGGGTCTTTTTAAAGTACATTTGGAAGTTTTGGGGAGAAAGTGTAATGAGGTGAGAGTATATAAGGCATTATATTCTTGCATTTTTACAAAAAAACAGCCTCTCTCTCTCCCTCTCTCTGCCCGACTTCTCTCTCTCACTCCTCTCTTCCATTTTCTTGCTCCAAGCTTCAAAGATTCACCAAAACCCCAAGTTCCCTTCATAAACCCCACCTAAAATCACCTTCTTTGCGCATTTTGAAGCTTGGATTGCACTCATTTCGCACCAAGAAACCCCATTTCGGGTTGGAGCACATTGGAAGCTAGGGTTTTCATTTACCCACTCATTTCAAGCTCAAATCTTGAGGTAGGAAGACAAATTCTACTCCCTCTAGTTGTATTTAGGTGATATATAGCATATAACTTGCTCTTGTTTCTCAAATCCTTTGAATTCATGCTTTGCTCCCATGGTTGGTTTGTTTTAGCTAAATTTTGTGATCTATGATTTGAGTACTTGTTTGTTGCAATTGATGGTTGTTTGGCACTCCCTTGAGGTCCATTAGTCACTCTACATATCCAAATTTTGGCCCTAAGCTTCACATTTATGTTTGGGTTGAAATTCCACACCTACAATGGTGAAAATCTGTCAGTTTTCTGGGCAGTGAGCTGCTGCCCCTGTTTTCCAGAAACTGTCCCCTGTTTTGGGGTGGTTTTAGGCCACCCTTTGATGCCCGTTTGATCCCCGATCGTCCATATCTTCGTGTTTTTTACCCAAACCATCTTTTTGAACACCGAATCCACCTTGAATTCATAAAATTAACCCTTGGACACGTGAATTAACTAATTTTATGTTTCACATATCGGACACGCGTCGGTTGACACATTTTTAGTGAAAATGGTGACTTCGTAAAAGAAATGGGATTTTGGGTCGGGACCCGTGGTAGCCAATGTATACACCTTGGCCGACTAAATATTTTTTAGTCGGCGACGACATTTGCCGACAAGTATTACCCGACTAAAAATTCCGACCAAAAATCTAGTTCGGAAAATATTTTGCCGACTAAAATGGCCACCTTAGTCGACTAGAATTTAGTCGGGAATTGTGAAATTTCTTGTAGTGGCAAACAACCGTACCCTTAATGGTCAGATTTCGCACCTTCAACTATTGATGTTTTGACCGAGGCCCTATAGAATCAAGTTGAGAGATAGTAGGGAAAGAGAGAGAACGGGAGAGGGACAGAGAGACACCGAGAGGAGAGACCTCGAGAGAGAGTGAGTGAACGTGAGAAAGGCCATACCTGAGAGGAGGAGCAGCAGAGAGCAGAGAGTGAGAGATCGAGTCGCGCAGAAGGGTAGAGAACGAGAGAGGGAGGAAAGAGCTCTACGGGTTGATTTTGGGGGATGGGAAATACGGGGGGAATAAGGGGGAAGTGAAATGTTTGAGGGAAAATTGGGAAAGTAGAACGCGCCTCTTCTTCCCTCCGGCACTGTACGAAATTAATGTTTTCCTGGGGTTTTTAAAAAAACATTGGGAAGGAAATGCGGGGAAAGCCCAAATTTGTTGTAGTGATAGCAAATTCAGATTTTATAGGACCTACAATTGAGGAAACCACGAGGTTGTAGTTGAGACACTTAAAAAAAAAAAAGAGCAATGCTACAAGCACTAACAAGTGTACCAACTATTACACTAAATGCACACATGGCATTACCACATCAATGCACAATTCAATACATAGATAGATTCATCCACTAAAAGAGTGCCACATGGACAATTAGTGTAATAGTTGGTACACTAGTTAGTGTCTGTAGCATTTTCCAAAAAAAAACAACAACTCTTCGACCTAAAGCAAATGTTAATGCCAAAAGTGTTTTTGATTGTGTCGAAACTCTAATGCATAAAATGCTTCTAGTTCTGTGCAACGTACATGCCTTTTATGCATTGGAGTTCTGGCACAATCAAAAACAGTTTCGGCATTATCACTTAGTTACACGATTAATTGATTATAAGGATCCTCTATATTAATTAATTTATTACCAATTCCGTAAGGATTCCCTAATTTAGTTAATGGTTTTACACCCAGTACTTGGCAATTGGATTATTACATTATCCTGTATTGCCATATGAGGTCTAATCCAGATGGATTCTTCAACATTGTAAGCTCCAAAGGCCGAATTTGTTTTTAGTTGGCACTTTCATGACCAAAACTCACATTTGCGTGTATTTCTTTATCGAGTTGTATTTTTGTCTCTTAACTTTTTAGAGCGTCTGTTTAGGTGTGGAAGGAATCAATTCATGTATTTAATTTGTGATTGGAGAGTGATAGAAGTTCGGGGCAAGAAAGTCGCTCTAGCAAAACTAAAAGGGCTTAAGTGATATTGGCTAGAGCTTAATCTGGGTACAGCTGCTGCCTTATATGTTTCTATATATGAATCAATTAGGTTAAGACAAAAGAGAGCACCTTTCGTCAATTTTAGAGCTCTTGTTTTTACTGCCGACTTTCCGTGAGAGCATATGTGGCGTGTGAACCTTGAAGACCAAGAGAAATCAATGACGTCTCAGTGATAAAAGTTCAAGGGGTTTCGATCTACTTCAACAATCGACTTCAGTTTAAATTCTCATGTATGCATAAAGTGTCGAGATAAACTCCAATTCGAGAAGTCAAACCAAGCAATATTTTGGATTTCTCGATAAGCTGGACTCCCCCTCAACGAATACTAAGTGAATTTCCACCTGACTCCAATGCATTTTTTTTTTTTTTTAAAGTCAAAGAACCCCCTTATCGAAGTCCAATTCTCACAATATGGTTGTGCAATGCCTAAGTTCCTTAAGCTTTCTAGTTGACCCGTGTAGCGAGCTTTAGGCCAGTGACACCCAAACCAAAAGGCCTTAGGGCACTAGGTATATAGAATACCCCAACGGACTTAATTACTCGAGTCAAAAAGGCTACGAACTCCAGCAAACCATATAATACAATCCCGAAATTCTCCACCGTTTGACGCGAACACTCACTGCTTACTGAGGCAAGAGGCCCGGTTACTAAGTGGAAAACCCGAAAATGCAGAGAAAAGGAAACCAATCGCATCCTCTTTTTTTCTTTTTCTTCTTCTTCTTTCTTTTTTTTTCAACTAAACTCCCATATATATATATATATATATATATATATATATATATATATATATATTTTTCTTTTGCATAGAAATAAATAGCCTCGATAGTATCATAACTGCATAGCGGTCAATCTCTTAGGAGTTGCACAGGACACATACAGCCACATGAGAAGTGGTAGTTAAGAGTTAAGGAGCTGGACACATCTGACGTGCAATGACGTGTATATCACAGAACATGACTCATGCTACAGTTGAGTTCTAGAATATCAGCAAGCTATAAGAAGATAAAAAGAATGCACATGCAATTTAATATTGGTATGTTCAGACAATCCAATAACAAATTAGCTCTCCATCGAATGTGCACTAAAAAATAATTGAAATTCACCAAATGTGCAGTAAATAAACCAAAGCAATCATAACGTTGACACCCTTTTTTTATTTTAAAAATCAATCGAGTGAACAAACACCAACAGATTTGCGGAGGTAGTCAAAACGGATAAAGTCGAGAGGTTTAGTGAAGAGATCGGCTTTTTGGTGTTCAGTGTCTAAATATTCCAAGGAAATAACCTTATCCTCAACAAGGTCCCGAATAAAATGGTGTCGAATATCTATGTGTTTAGTGCGAGAGTGCTGAACAGGGTTCTTAGAAATATTGATAGCACTAGTATTGTCACAGAACAGAGTGATAGTACCCTGTGTAATACCATAATCGGCAAGCATCTGTTTCATCCAAAGCAATTGAGTACATCCGCTACCTGCTGCAATATATTCAGCCTCGGCTGTGGATAGGGAAATCGAATTCTGTTTCTTACTAAGCCAGGAAACTAGATTATTTCCTATGTAAAAACATCCACCGGAAGTACTCTTCCTATCGTCCGCACAGCCAGCCCAATCGGCATCAGTGTAGCCGGCTAAGTTAGCTGTTGTGTCATGAGTAAACCATATTCCATAATTAAGAGTTCCACTCACATATTTTATGATGCGTTTAACAGCTGAGAGATGAGACTCTTTAGGACATGCCTGATATCGGGCACAAACCCCAACACTAAATGTAATATCCGGACGACTAGCAGTAAGATACAATAAGCTCCCTATCATACTACGATAAGTAGTCTGATCAACATCAATGCCCTCACTATCTCGTGCAAGCTTAACAGTAGTGCTCATTGGAGTACGAGCATGCTTAGCTGACTCAAGACCAAACTTGCTAACCAACCCTTTCGCATACTTAGACTGAGATATAAACATACCCGTGTCAAGTTGTTTAACTTGAAGACCGAGAAAATACGATAATTCTCCCATCATACTCATCTCAAACTCACTCTGCATAGTATTGGAAAAATATTTAACAAGAGATGGAGATGTAGAGCCAAATATTATATCATCAACGTAGATTTGGGCAACCAAAATTTGTTTATTATCATGTTTCACAAACAGCGTTTTATCTACGCTTCCTCTGGAAAAACCTTTTTGAATAAGAAAGTGGGTCAATTGCTCATACCAAGCCCGAGGAGCCTGCTTTAATCCATATAGCGCCTTGTGGACGGCCCACTGAGATTCGGTGCGATTCGCGTTCCGAAAAGATTGTGATTATTTGAGTCGCCACCCGGATTTTAGGTCCGAACCCGAGAAACCGATAAAAATATGACTCGTCGCCCGTTGAAAAAAGATTTTACTAGTCATCATGAAACCAAAGATTTCTCGGATTCGGGGGTTTGGTTACGAGAGGGGAAGGGTTTTACGGCACCCCTCTCGCCCGGTCCGTGAACCGGTCTCTACTCAACATTTTGTGGGATTCTGAAGATATTTGAAATTTGATTTGTTCAACGAAAATAAGGAAACGGGGATGGGAATCACGTAAACAACGAGAAAACATAAAAATATAAATTTAAAGTGGATGCTTGTGCGCATGATCTACATGAATGATGATGATGATAACAAGTGGAATTATTACAAATATTTACAAGAAATGGGAAATTACAGAAAATATACAACAACCCCAGAAAATGCAAACATAAGACCCAAACAAACTATTTTACAAACTGGATCCCTGGATAAGGGTTGAGCGCTCAAAGACAAAGGCTTGAGCGCTCAAACCCTTCAAGCCAGCTTGAGCGCTCAAAGCCCATGGATTGAGCGCTCAAGCCAGTTCCAGGCTTCTGTGATTTTACTCTCTTTTCTACAACTTCTCTTCTCATTCTTTACAAGATCAACATCGATCAAACATTTTTAAAAGGGAATCAAATAAAACAGACGGATTGATCCTTAAAAGAATGGGAAGAGAGTAGAATCCCCATAGATTAATAAGAAAATACTTTTGAATGGAGAAGTAAAAGAGAAATCCAGACTCTAAACACTATGATAACAACTCACACATACTATTAGCATGCCAGACCATGGTCCATCATCGAAACAAGGAATAATCAACAAAATGCCCAAGAACAGCTTGAGCGCTCAAGTTTATGACCTTGAGCGCTCAAGCCATAAACTGGCTTACCATTTTTTGACTTTAAAAGGGATGATTGACGATTCTCGGGACCTTCTGGAATTTAAACAAAAGCATATGAACATGATTTTCAGTCACTCCTTTGCACCTAAAGATACGACTTGCAAAGGTTTTGATTTTTGATCATCATAAAATGATTAAACAATGTTCATGCATATGGTTTTATGACACAAATAAGCTGTTTGGAGAAATCCATGAACATTGATAAGCATTAAATGATGATCAAAACCAAAGGAAGGCACGAAAATCAACAATGAGGAACCTGTTCAGAACTGGGCTTGAGCGCTCAAAGCCTGAAGCTTGAGCGCTCAACCCCCGTTGTAACTGCAAATTTGAAAACTCTTTTTGAACGATTTTAAGACCTTTGTGAGTTCAATGCAAGTACAAAGAACTTGCTTGAACTCACTGGTCTTCCTCAGATGAACCAAAACAGTGAGTTCATCACATGTTTTACTACCTTTTGGAAATGCTTGTAGTTTGAACTTGATTCTGGGCTTGAGGATGGATGATTGTGGATGTTTTGGCTTATATTGTAGACGAATTGGACAATGTATGTGGTTGGTTGATGATCAAGAACAGAATTTCTAGATTTGATGAGTGGTTTTATCAGTGGTTTTGATGGTGAAAGGGCGGTTTTGTAGAGAGAGAGAGAGATGATTGATTTTCTGGGGGAGTTTGAGAGCTGGAGTGTGTGAGTTGTTAACCTCAAAACCAGGGGTGGAGGGTGGATTTTATAGAGTGAGTGGGAGGGAAGAGGAGAGAGAGAAAGAGTGGGTTTTGTATTTCAAGGGTATTTTTGGTGTATTTCTGGAGTTAGTGGAGTATAATGTACGTATAGAGATCGTAGAGGATCGTCCCCAGACGCTCCCATGCAGAAAATCTCATGATTAGATATTCTGCAAGTTGCTGACTGGATCAGAGTTGAGCGCTCAAAGCCGTGGGCTTGAGCGCCCAAGGTGCTTTCCCAGGGTTGAGCGCTCAAGGACAGAGGCTTGAGCGCTCAAGGTGCTTGATGGCAAATTGTTGGCTTGGCTTGGTTTGAGCTGTTTTGGTTGCTTGGGGTGATGTTTTGGTTGATTTTTTATCAAATTCAAGTCAAACGCACGAGTTCCAGGTAATCATGATTGGTCCGTTTCATCATCTGAAATGCTCGAGCACATCTCGGGTTCAAAATTGGGGTGTCTACACGCCTTTTTAAGATGATACACATGGTCTAGCTTGTGGGGATCCTCAAAACCTTTGGGTTGTGAGACATACACCTCTTCTTTAATAATGCCATTCAAAAAGGCACTTTTCACATCCATCTGAAATAATTTAAACTTCATGTGACATGCTATAGCAAGCATAAGACGTATAGATTCTAAACGGGCTACTGGGGCAATAGTTTCATCAAAATCTATCCCCTCTACCTGAGTATATCCTTGAGCTACAAGCCTAGCTTTATTTCTAATAACTACACCTTCCTCATTGGTTTTATTTTTAAAAATCCATTTTGTTCCAATAACGTTTGTATCGATAGGTTTGGGAACCAACTCCCACACATCATTACGTTCAAATTGATGTAGTTCATCATGCATAGCACTAATCCAACAATCATCAAGCAAAGCTTCCTTGATATTTTTAGGTTCTATTAAGGACACATAACATAAGTAAGTTACCTCGTCTCGAATCTGCCTGCGAGTTTTCATAGGATCTGATACTTTACCAATCACTTGCGTTTCCGGATGATTTAATTTGACCCGTGCTGAGGGTTTTAGGTTAGCATCCATCTCTATTGACTCATCTTGTTCCTCTGTTTTGATTTCCTCTTCGTCAGTTTCTACTTCATCTTCAGTATCTCCCTCATCTTGAGAAATTGCTTTATCTGTTTGTTCTTGAACACAAAAAGGCTCAAAACACTCGTCATTAGTAACCTCTATCTCATCCTTAACCATATCATCAATAACAACATTAATAGATTCCATAACAGATGATGTGCGAAGATTAAAAACACGAAAAGCACGACTATTCGGAGAATATCCAAGAAAAATGCCTTCATCACTACGGGAATCAAATTTTCCCAACTTATGTCTATCTTTCATTATGTAGCACTTACTACCGAAGGTTCTAAAGTACTTTACGTTAGGCTTCTTCCCTTTCCAAAGTTCATAAGGGGTATTTTTGGTCCCGGGACGAAGATAAACCCGGTTAATAATATAACATGCAGTGTTTACAGCCTCAACCCAAAACCTGATAGCAATCTTACGAGAATGGAGCATGACTCGTGCCATCTCTTGAATCACTCTATTCTTACGTTCAACCCCATTCTGTTGAGGGGTTTTAGGAGCAGAAAACTCATGACTAATCCCTAGATCATCACAGAACTTAGCGTATTCATTGTTTTCAAACTCTTTCCCATGATCTGAACGAATGCGGACTATCCTACCAATTTTCATATCTTTTTCGTTCTGCACACTTTTGACGAAAGACTTAAATAAAGTGATTGTTTCTGATTTTTCACGTAAAAAACTAACCCATGTAAAACGTGTGAAGTCATCCACTATAACAAGGATGTATTTCTTACCAGCAATACTAGCTACCCTTGAGGGACCCATTAAGTCCATATGAAGTAGTTCTAGAGGTCTAGTGGTGGCCAACGAGTTAGTCTTTTTATGAATAGCTCTAGTTTGCTTTCCCATTTGACACGGACAACAAATATGATTCGATGGCCGATTCAGTCTAGGTACCCCACGAATTAACTCCTTTTTAGTTAATGTAGATAGGTCTTTGTAGTTAATATGGCCTAACCGTTGATGCCAAAGATCTATCTCATCTAATGTAGTGGAGTGACATGCCATGTTATCTGAGGGAATAATACCGTAGCAATTGTCAGAAGTTCTAGTACCATGCATTACATTAGCCCCGTTCGCATCTAAGATATAACAATCTTTTTTAGAAAATCTAACTTCACGACAGGAATCACACAATTGACTTATACTAATCAAGTTGGCTTTGAGTCCTTCTACAAATAGGACATTTTCCAAAGTACCTATTCCAGGAGCTTGTATGCTTCCTTTACCGACAACCTTGGACTTGCTACCATCACCAAAAGTAACAGAGCCTCCATTGTAATTTTCAAACTTTGAGAAAAGTGATTTGTCTCCTGACATATGACGAGAGCATCCACTATCAAGATACCACATATTAGTGTTTTGTGCTTTTAGTGCAGTGTGAACAACCATGCAATGCAAATCAGCACTCCTAACCCACACAGGCCTAGTCTTAGGACTATAATTTTTAACCTGATTTTTCTCATTGGGTTTATCTTGATTAACACAACCAAGTACTTGTTTTTTATGATTGCCACCATTCTGATGCATATTTTTCTTGCTACTATTCACATAATGACGTGTAGGATAGCCATACAATTGAAAACAATGAGGACGAATATGTCCTTTAACACCACAATAATGGCACACGGGGATGAATCTCCCAACAATAGTTCTTTGAATATATGCAGGCATCTTAACAAAAACTTGAGGCTTAACATTATTATACTTAGGTTCTGATTTTAGCTCTTTGTGTTGATTGTGGAATATTGAAGAACTTACAGGGCCCTTTAATATTGTCTCGTTATGCTTTTCTTCGAATATGTTACTGACATTTTCTTGATTTGAAGATGCGGCAGAGAACCCAAGTCCAGATCGGTCATGGACTGATCTTTGTACATCAAGGATGTCATCTAAGTACTTAGAACCTGCATTCATGCGCTCAAGAATAGTATTAGATTTAGTCAAATCAATACTCAATTTACTTATTTTACCTTTGTTTAACACATTCAGCTCTTCCAACTCGCTAACTTTCTCTCGAAGCTGCATCCCTTCCAGTTTGAGTTGATTCCTTTCCTGAGTAAGACATTCTAGATTTTCTGATAGCTCCCTTGCTGAGGATAGTGCTTTTGACAAATCAGCAATGGCTGCTTCACTTTTACTTACTAGCTTAATGTTCTGTTTGGTGAGTTTCCGGCACTCTTCATATAACTTGTCATAAGCCTCCTTTAACTCATCAAAATCTACTTCCTCCTCTTCATTATCAACATGGGTTCCTCCACTCTTCAAATTCACCTGGGTCTTTTCACTTTCGCGGTGGTTTGCGGTGAAGGCCAAGAAGTTTTTCCCATTCCTTTCCTCATCTCTATCACTGTTTGATTTCTCACTATCAGAGTCATCATCCCAAGTTGTCACATTGAATACTTTTGGCTTCGCCTTTTTATTAGCGCAATCCTGAGCGAGGTGTCCATACCCGTGGCACTCATAACACTTCGGGCCCGAGGGTGGTCCTTTTACTCCTTTCCGATCCTTGTTACCATAGGACTCCAATTTTCCCTTACCTTTCTTTCCATTGTTATCACTATCATTATTCTTTTTCTTGAAAAATCGTTTAAAATTTTTGGTAAACAATGCCATGGCTTCCATATCATAATTTTCATCGCTGTCCGACTCATTGAATTCATTATTCTTACTAGAAAACGCAATTTGTTTTTCCAATCCTTTTGTAGTATTTTTAGTAGGAAATATGTCTTGATCAAAATGTGTGAGCTCATAATTTTGAAATTGACCTACTATTTCTTCTACAGACATTTCAGGTAATTTTCTCTTACTTTCTAGAATATCTACTTTAGTTTTAAAGCGTTCAGGAAGAGATCGCAAAATTTTCTTAACAACACGAAAGGGAGTAATAGGCTCACCCAAGGTATAACTGGTGTTGACAATATGGTTGAGTTTGGCGTAGAACTCGTCAAACGTCTCTTCTTCCTTCATACGCAGCATTTCAAACTTAGTAGTGACCCGTTGCAACTTCCCTTGTTTTACTGTATCAGTTCCTTCGTGGGTAGTTACAAGAATATCCCACACTTCCTTTGCTGTTTTGCACGTAGATACACGATGGAACTCCTTTGTATCAACATGTGTAAACAACACATTCAGTGCCCGACTATTCGCTGCACGCTCTGCCTTTTCAGCTGTTGAGAGGTTAGCCTTAACCTTAGGACCCGAAGTTCCCTCAACAGTTTCCGTTGGCGGCGTATACCTTACTTCACATGCATTCCAAACATCTTCGTCAATGGCCTTTAAGTAGGCCTGCATTTTTGCCTTCCAATGATCAAAATTTGTACGATCTAGAACAGGGGGGCGATTTGTATTTAACTCCATTGCAAATCAAGGTTCCACTAAGAATTCGAACAATTCCAAAAAATAGTGACCTTGCTCTGATACCAAATGAAATCTCTAAAGTGATGCTAGGAGTAATACTTTCGCTGTACCAAATAACCTCAAACACGCAACAAAAAACCAACCAAAGAACGAGACACCAAAGTTACGTGGAAAACCCCAAATACGGGTAAAAACCACGGGAAGGAATCATGCACTAAAACAAATGTACGATTACAAGCAATCTTAATAACGACTGTGTATCCTCACCACGAGTCCTAAGAAATACCTGCCGAATCCACGTTCATCGTACCCTGCATGATCGCCGAATCCCGAATCCTCGGGCCTTCCAAAAACCAACCCTTTCGAACTCCACGAAAGAAACATCAACAGAATCTCCAATTTATCAGCAAAATCTGCCATCACTTACAAAAAAAAGGAATGGACTTTATTCAGGAAAGAGAGAAAATTTTTATTCCTGGTGTATATATATATATATATATATTCCTGAGGTAGCATAAGCAAAATAAACATCACTCCTAAACCTTCTTCAATATATATGATGAGTACGCCAGCTTACTTTCTGTTAACCTTGTTGACAATTTCTCACCTCGCTTATGCAAGGAAAGATGCGTTGAAAATTGATATCTTCGGCCACGTTGTGGTTCATGTGTCTTCAGCCGCGTTCCAAACCCGCCGGCGACATTGAAAATTCATTGTCAATCCAAAGACACCGATCTTGGAGAACACTTTCTCAACACCGGTGAACAATTCTATTGGAGATTCGTACCACACCTTACCGGAACCACTCTCTTCTTCTGTCAGTTTAACTGGGGTTCTAAATCCATAACTTTCGACGTTTACAATTCGACAATAGACAATATTTGTTCTGCTGGTGTATCTCGTTTTAAATCTTATAATTGCTTCTGGGAAGCAAGCCCCGATGGTTTCTATCTCAGTAAGGATAACCAGATTTGGCAGAAGTTCAATACTTGGCCATGATTCTTTTTGTTTGAGGGCAAGGGTTGATGCATGGGTCATCAGCTTATGTTTGATTTACCAATAAGTCAAATAAAGAATGACAATGATAATAAAGTATTACTCCCTCCGTTGGAAAAAAAATTGTTCACCCTCACCAAAAGAGGGTGAACAAACCCTAACCCTGATTGGTTGAAATGGTGTTGGGTCCACAAAAAATAGTGTGGATCCCACCATAAAATGATGTCATGTTTACTAAAAAGTGTATTGACTCCATGGATCCCACACCATTTCAACTAATCAGGATGAGGGTTTTGTTCACCCTCTTTTGGTGAGGGTGAACAAATTTTTTCTCCCCTCCGTTCCATATTATTTGCCCCCTATCGGAGTGCGTGCATTTTGCACGCAAAAAATAATGTACAAGCATTAATTTTTTTTCAACAAACTTTACACCAATTTAAAGATCTCATTTAGAAGAAAAAAATTGGTGTAATTTTTTTTCGAAAAAAGTTCTCATAAACACGTTTTTTTTGTATGCAAAATGCACGTACTCCCGTAGGGGGCAAACAATATGGAACAGAGGGAGTATTTCTGATAGTTTGAGGTTGTTTACTGCTTTTAAGTAGCTTCGTCTCATTTTAATTGTTGAGTATGGTTTTTCTATATTCAGCCTAGTGGGCTGACAATAAAACAAAAAGAACAAAAAAAAAAACACATAATTCAGCATTGTTTTTTTTTTCTTTTTATACAGTCACACACATTCATATAAACTTTTCACATTTTTTAAACCTTAACAGCCCACTGAGCTGGTTTTAGAATTTTCATTTTAGGATTTTCTATGGAAATCGCTATTATTGAGAATGCTTCCCAGAAATTGTTCAGCAATCTAACTTTTATTAGTTTAAGGGGAGTGATTTCCACACCCCCTAAATTGTTATCCCCATCCCTTTTTTTTCTTCTAGTGAAACTTTCATGTGTAAATTTGTTACTAAAAGACAAAAAGGGGGTGTGGATAACAATTTGGAGTTGGGAATATCAATTACCTAGTTTAATTAGGACGAAAAAGTGGGCTGACCAAAAGGTAAGAATAAAACCAAAAAATAATAATAATTTGGTATATTTTTTTCTACTTTAATTTCAATACAATTTCACACATTCTTATATGTTTTTCACTCATTTCAATACACTTTTTAAACCTTAACGATAGCCTACTCGGCTTATTTTAGAAATTTCCTTAATTTTAAGATTTTCTATGGAAACGGCTATTTTCGAGAACTCTTAATTCCCTAGAAATTGTTCGGCAATCAAACTTTCATTATTTTAGGATGAAAAACACAAATAAAAAACATAAGTTGGGTTAGTTATTCAAAAAAAATGCCCGAATTTTAGAACGAAACACATATCAAAATTACCACAAACGCGGCACAATGGACAGTCCAAATTTTTACATCTCTGTCCTCTTCAGCACTTGACAAGTTTTACTCACTTTCCATGGTTGTAGAGAAATGGGAGAGCTCTAGGCTCCCCCTTGCCCTCTCCTCCTCTCTCTCTCTCTCTCTTGCATTTCTGTCGAGACAGTTTTTATTTATTTATTCACTTATTTACTTATTTATTTATTTAATTATTTATTTTTTTGTTTTTTCAATAAACTTTTTGCATATTTCGTACGCTCCCTAGACCATCAATTGAAGTGTACCCCAGACAGTTCTATGGGAAATGATACTATACTAATTTCAACTTATTTTTGTTGTCGTTACACCACTTTTATTTTACTGATTAAAGTCTACTTCCCATTACATCATAAATGAAATTACTTTTGTCATTTATGGGCACTTATCGCGCCTACATTGAAAATCAAATGATTTTACTAGTTCGAGGCTAGATTGTTGACAGAAATTGAATTTGATTTAATATGATACAAAGTTTTTTTTGAATATTAATTTGTTTTCCAGAAAGAAAAAAAAGGTTTAATTGGTTAATTGATCGACATCCAATCAACTTCGTCAAATACATGGTTCTTTTTTATTTTAGTTAATCATCAAGACCAGATTAAACTATGAACAGTTTCAATTGTCAAAGTGCGCAAGTACAAAACGACACCTGAGAAATTCACATGTTTGATTTCACAAATTTTGACATTAAGAAGCTGAAAATATGGTTATATTTCGACATGTTATTGCCGAAAACAACAATATTTTATCCACATGTATCTAGTTCGACATTCGAAAGTTGAATATAGACATAAATTTCGACATGAGGATGTCGAACATAGACATAGGGGTGAAAACGGTCCGGTCCGGTCCGGTTTCGGCACTTTTTTGGGACCGGACCGGTAATTCGGTTTGACTAATTTTGAAACCGGAACCGGACCAAACAATCCCAGTTCGGTTTCGTTCGGTTTCATTCAGTTTTCCCGGTTTTGGTGCGGTTTAGCCGGTTTGTCGGTTTGGGACTGAACCTTAACTTCAACCAAGAAGCAACAGCACATCCATGGAGGGTGGAGTTTGGAGGGAGAGAGTAAACGCAGTCACACACACACAGATCTGGAACGCACACACACACAGTCACGCAAACACACATAAACACACACACGCAGAGTCACGCACACATGTAGAGAGAGAGATTTGAAGAAGCTCTGAAAAAAATGAGAGAAATCGAGGCTTTTAGGGTTTGTGAGAGAGAGAGAGAATCAGACAGAGAGAGAGATCAGAGATCGGAGATGTACCGGCCTACCAGGTTGTTGGCGGTGAGTGGAGCCGTGGAGGGTGGAGTCTGGAGAGTGGAGAGGATGAGAGAGACGATGAGGTAGGAGGGGAGGGGTCGCTGTCAGAAATGAGGCGGTGGGGTGGGTTTGTTGTCAAGTGTATTTGATTTAGAGATGTAGGGTTAGGTTAGGAAAGAACAACAGTGTGTGTATATATATATATATCCGGTCCGGTCCGGTTTTTTAGACTCCTACAACCGGAAACCGGACCGGTTTTCCGGTTTTTTGAAAGCATGAGACCGGAACCAGACCGGCTAAATTAAAAGAGGGGCCAAACCGGCCGGTCCGGTCTGGTTCGGTTTTTCCGGTTTGCACTTTCACCCCTACATAGATAGGGTCCAAATTTTGAAAATTCGTCCTTCAATATAAATCGACATGTGGTTGTCGAAATGAGTGTGTATTTCGACATTTAAAGTATGAAAACTGGTCGCGAGGGTAGTTTGGGTAGTTTAGGTGTGTTTTGTAGATTGTATGGAGTAAATTGGTTTGGGGGTTTTTTCGGTGTGGGCTACATGGAGAAAATGGGTTACATGGAGTAAATGTAGGGCTGCGGATAGAATCACCCATTTTTTAGATTCGCGTTGTATATTTTGGATGAATTATCCATCACAACCTCAATGAGAAGATTTCTCAAAATAAAAATTTATTCCCAAAAGAAAAAAAGTTCACAAGAGATGAAAAATACCAAACAACTATCTTTCTTTCTAAAGTGTTGTCTTGTATGAACTTTTTTCAATTTCAATGCACATTTTTATAATTTTCAGATTCCTCCCGTCGATACGAATTGAATGATTAATCCCGTAAAAAGGAAAAAAAAACTAAACAAAAAATTGTGAAAAGTAAAAAACCGAAAAAAGTCATTTGATAAAAAGTTTAGGAGAATGGAGACATTAGAGCATCTCCAATGGGTATTATATTAACTGATTTCGGAATGCGACAATGATTGTAGCACTTAGTGGTGTGTGTTAAGAATGCTAGTGAGTATATATGCCTAGTATAATGAGGTAGTAGAAGCAAAATATACATCACTACTAACCTTCTTCAATATACGATGAGTACTCCAGTTTATATACTTTGTTTTAGAGACCTAATTTAATTGTAAGACAAATTTGATATAGAGACTGAATTGTAAGACAAATGTGTTTCAATCATGTATGTACCTATGTCCGATCAATATGATTTTTGTGCACATGATATAGTCAACGTCCCAGTAAATATGAACGGTTGAGATAGCAAATTCAGATTTTAGATGTCACGCCCTCATTTTTCACAAAACATAAGTAAAAGAATTTCAACAACAAATAAGTCAAGTAATAAGATTTCCATAAAATAAAATACATCATTAGTCCACTGGCTATCAAATGTTCGGGCACCCTTGCCCCAAAGGTAAAATCAAAATAATATCTCATAAGTTATTACAAAACCATAGTAAAAAAGATAGTGAAAAACTTGAGTTACATTATCATCTCCCCAAAATAAAATTTAATGCATAGAAGATGAATAAAATAACTCTATGCCATGTATGCTCATCATCCGAGTCATGCACCTCAAACCATGCACAATCAAAGCTGAGTACCTGAAAAGGGATAGGGTGAGCACACGCGCTCGTAGGAGAACTATTATACTAACGCTAGGTGTATGAATATGATGCATGCACATGGGCTTTAGTTACACCAATTGAATGAACAGATATGTATAGTGATAACCAAACAAGTCAAGATGGATAAGAAATGTCGAAGCGTCCAAGAGAACACCAAGTGTCCAAAATATAGTTAAGTGTTCCAAAAAGAAAAGTCATTCGAGTGTCCAAACAACCCTTTATATATATACATTGGTTTTATCAAAATCACCCAAGTCATTACATGTATCCAAAATTTTTACCAAAGTGTCCACGATTTTCACTAAAAACAACCCTTTAGGAATCTAACAAAATCAACTTAGCTCTTTGCATATAATGATAGGAGCCAAACCCTTTTGGTTAAAGACATCTCATTTTACAACATCATTCCTACACTTAATACTACCAGTGTCTCAATTTAAGTATCCAATCATGGCTAATAGTCATCTATCATCTAACATACCGAGAAATGTTTCCACGCATGACTTGTCATACGAGCACTACACTATAATGACCTCTGCACACCGTTTCCCCCCATGGCCCGATATATGGATAATAATATCAACAGGGGGTTTAACCCTTTCCGGATATCACAAGCTCTGTATACCTTATATAGATTCAGAGACTATTCCCCTCTCATATAACCCAGACATCTCATCTTCATTTCTTTCATTGAAGAATAACCATCATTTTCATTAGTGTTAGGGATTTAATCCCACTGTCGGATTCCATAGGCTCCGCGTGCATTTGCAGGGTTTTGTAGGCCCCGCGCGCCTCTGCTGGGTTATGTAGGCCAGCGTGCCTCTGCCGGGTTCTGTAGGCCCCGCGCACCTCTGCTGGGTTCTGTAGGCCCCGCATGCCTCTGCCGAGTTCTGTAGGCCCCGCGTGCCTCTGCATGGTTCTGTAGGCCCCGCGCGCCTCTGCTGGGTTCTGTAGGCCCCACACGCCTCACCCGATACACGGATCATAATAATAACCTACACTTCCAAGGCGCAATGCTACACTAATGTATAGACTCAAGACCTTCCCTGGTGACGCAGCACGAGTTCAAGTTTTCAAAAAAAAAAACGAGATTAAGATCCGTTAATTTGTGCCCAAATACCGGAAACTCAACTCCTCCTCAATACCCGAAGGTAGAGGCATCACACACTTCGTTGATTCCGTAGAATACCGAAGGTTTTAAACAAAGATATCTTCACAGGTTCTCAATACCAAAATACCGCTTTGTCACAAGACCTACCGATTCACCACGTAACACATGATGTCTTTTCCGTTCATAAACCATTCATTCTCTTGAATTATTAAATGTTCCCTCATTTCTATCAAAGACGTGTCTACGAGCCAATCATATTCCCCAACACAGCATCACACTAGTATTTATAATCAGCATGCTTACCGACTCACTTCAACAGTTTCAGGCATTCGCATACCAACGTGCGCATCCCTTTCTGACTACGTTCGTTCTATAAGCACTCAATACATCCACGTACTTTAGTCTATCTCCCAAATGTATAAATGAATCCGTAATGTAATTTGCTCCTTTAAAACGTTTTCATTAAACCTCCTTTTAAAGTCAAAACCATTCCAAATTTTCAAGTCCGTTTCACCAATACCCGTCTTTCCACAAATCTTGCCACACACACTCAACAAACTTTCATGTGACGTAAGATGACATATTTGTTTATAAAACCATACTCCTCGAGTCAAAACATGGGTAAAAATGATGCCAAAGGTCGAATATGTGAAGGAATGAGCAAACGGGGACCAAATGGACATCAAAGGGTGACCGAATGCCACCTAAAGGACAGGGATAGTTGCTGGAAATTTTGGACAGCAGCCTATGAACAGTACACTGTTCAAATTTTCACCTGTAGGGTGTGGAATTTCAACCCAATCACAAATGAGATAGTTTAGGCATAAACTAGAGATGTTAGGCAACAATTAAACATGGACGGAGGTCAATTTCACTCCCAATTTCATCCAACAACAAGTAATATCATAGATCAAAGATTCGATGTTGGGAAAACCCACACAATTTGGGGAAAACATGATTTTCAAAGAAATTGATGCCAAGAACAAGATATGTGTAATAAATCACAAGCCTACAACTAGAGAGAGTAGAAATTGTTCCCCTACGTCAAGGATTTGTTTGAAAGTGGAAGATGAGTGAAACCCTAGGTGTAGAAAACCCCAAACTCCAAGAACGACCTCTACCGGAGCTCCGCTACACGTTCAATAGACAAGATCAAATCAAAAACGAGTTACAAGGGTGAGGTTACACTCACAATCAAAGAGATAGAGGGAAAAACGTGGAACAAGAGCAAATAAGCTCAAAAACTCAGCCCTTACCTTAGAAAGAGAGAAATTTGTGATCTAAGTGATAATCGAGCTTAGAAATGCGAGAATCTTCAAGATTGGAAGTGGGTTTGTGTTGAAATCAAATGGTTTTGTGTAATTTCTAGAGAGAGTTGAGAGGGAGGAGCTCTAGGGCTCAAAATCGGAGTGCGGGGGTGAAAAATGGGTAAATGGGTCTATTTATAGAACTCCTAAATCGCGCACAAAATTTGCAGAAAAATACACTAGATACCGGTAGTGAAAAAAATGGGATACCGGTATCCCTGTCAAAAATGTTTCTGATCAGGGGATACCGGTAGTGAGAAAAATGGGATACCGGTATCCCTGGAAAATTCTGAAATTTTGTTCTACTACTACCAATTTGAACCCCAAATCATTCTAACACATTCTAAACATCCTCAAGCCACGTTACCATGTTATGACGCGTATCTTCATCTTCCACCAAACCCCCGGTATAAAAATACACGCTCGCCCATACAAATAATTCAACGAAACGTTACTAGAAATGAATTTAAGGGTATTTACATTAGAGGACCTACAATTGAGGAAACCGGCCACGAGGGTGTAGTTGAGACAATTAAAAAAAAAAAAAAACCAACTCTTAAACCTAAAGCAAATGTTAATGCCAAAAGTACTTTTGATTGTGTCAAAACTCTAATGCATAAAATGCTTGTACTTCTGTGCGTACATGCCTTTTATGAATTGAAGTTCTGGCACAATGAAAAACAGTTTTGGCATTATCACTTAATTACACGATTAATTGATTATAAGGATCCTCTATTATAAGGATCCCCTATTATATTGATTATAAGGATTGAATTTCCGACGGACCCAAAAAAAAAATTTTGATTATAAGGATCCTCTATTTTACACCATTAATTAATTTATTACCAATTCCGTAAGGATTCCCTAATTTAGTTAATGGTTTTACACCCAGTACTTGGCAATTGGATTATTACATTAATCCAGTATTGCCATATTAGGTCTAATCCAGATGGATTCTCTCAACATCAACAGAATCTCCAATTTATCAGCAAAATCTGCCACCAAAAAGGAATGGACTTTATTTAGGAAAGAGAGAAAAATTTATTCCTGGTGTATATATATATATATATATATATATATATATATATATATGTTCCTGAGGTAGCATAAGCAAAATAAACATCACTCCTAAACCTTCTTCAATACATATGATGAGTACGCCAGCTTACTTTCTGTTAACCTTGTTCACAATTTCTCACCTCGCTTATGCAAGGAAAGATGCGGTACGTGTTCCATTCCTCAGCGACGTTGTGGTTCATATCATCAGCCAGGTTCCAAACCAGCCGACGACATTGAAAATTCATTGTCAGTCCAATGACACCGATCTTGGAACGCACTTTCTCAACACCGGTCAGGAATTCCCTTGGAAATTCCTACCGCACGCTCCCGAAATCACTATCTTCTTCTGTCACTTTAACTGGGGTTTTGAATTCAAAACTTTCGACGTTTACAATTCGACAATAGACACTTTTTGTTCTGATGGTGGACCTGTTTATAAACCTAATAATTGCTTCTGGGAAGCAAGACCCGACGGTTTCTATCTCAGCAAGGATAACAGTACTTGGCTGAAGCTTAATACTTGGGATCCTTCTGTCTAGGGGGCAAGGGTTGATGCATGAGTCATCAGCTTGTGTTTGATTTACCAATAAGTCAAATAAAGTATTATTTCTGATAGTTTGAGGTTGTTTACTGCTTTCAAGAACCTTCGTCTCATTTTAATTGTTGAGTATGGTTTTTCTATATTCAGCTCACTGGGCTGATAATAAAAAATAAAAAAGAAAACAAAAAACAAAAAAAAAACAACATAATTAAGTATACTTTTTTACTTTTTATACAATTTCACACATTCATATATATTTTTTCACACATTTCAATATATTTTTTAAACTTTAACGACAGCCGATTAGGCTGATTTTAGAATTATGCTTTTAGGATTTACTATTTTTGTTTTTTTGATCAGTTTTTAGGATTTACTATGGAAACGACTATTCTTGAGAACTCTTCCCAAAAATTGTTCGGCAATCAAACTTTCATTATTTTAGGACGAAAAAGTGGACTGACAATAAGGCAAGAAGAAAACCAAAAAAAAAACACATAATTCGGTATACTTTTTTTCTATTTTTCTATACAATTTCACACATTCCTATACACTTTTCACACATTTCAATACATTTTTTAACCTTAACGACAACCTACTCGGCTGATTTTAAAAATTTCCTCTTCAGATTTTCTATGGAAACGGCTATTCTTGAGAACTCTTCCCTAGATATTGTTCGGCAATCAAACTTCCATTATTTTAGGACGAAAAACACAAATAAAAAATAAATAAATAATTGGGTTAGTTTTAAAAAAAAACTTTGCCCGAAACAAATTTCAAAAATATTTTTCCATACGAGCTTGAATTTTAGAACGAAACACATATCAAAACGATCGACCACATACGCGGCACACTGGACGGTCCATCTTTTGTCATCTCTGTCTTCTTCATATTCTCTCTTTTTTTTTCGACTAGCCCTGCATAGTCCTTACTCCACAAATCCATGCTCATTTTACTTGACAACTTATACTCACTTTCCATGGTTTTAGAGAGATGGGAGAGCTCCGAGCTCCCCCATGCCCTCTCCTCTCTCTCCTGCATCTTTGCCTGTTTTTAAAAGAGGTTTTTTTATCCAAAAAAACTGTTTTGAAAACTTTCTTTTTTCAAAAATAAATAAATTCTTCGAAAAATGTTTATTAAAAACTGTTTTCAAAATTGTTGTTTTTGCAAAAAATAAAAAAAATTGTTTTCAAAACTATTTTTAATACTCCCTCCGTCCCTTTTTAAGTGTTTAACTTTCCATTTTAGGCTGTCCCTAAATAAGTGTGTGGTTTGAAAAGTTAATGGGTAAAAGTTTGTACAATTATCATTTTGTCATTTTGAAAAGTTAGTGGGTAAAGAGTTAATGGGTAAAAGTGGAGGATAATTTTGAAAAGTAAAGGTAAAAGTTGATGTGAAAAGTGTAAAGTAGAGGAAAAAGTTGATGTGACAAGTGTAATGATGATGTTTCTTTAATAAGTTGGATTTACGAAGTAACACATTTAAAAAGGGACGGAGGGAGTACTGTAAAAGCTTTTCTTCTATATCCCACAAGTTATCCCACGTGACCATGGGATTGGGTGAAATTATAGATGAAATTAATATAGGACAAATAGTCCAGGAAATATGAATCCCAAGACTCATAATTCCATCTGTAGACTGTATCAATCTGCAATCAAACAAGGCCTAACATCTAGCCTACCACTTGCACGACGCTGGAACTTCCACTCGCAAACCAACGGGTAACGAGTACACAGTCCGTCCCCTCGACTTATGGAATCCTTCTGGAGTAATCTATCTCTTGGCCTCAAGAAACAAATACTCCTACTTGACACTAGGGATGATTTGGAAAAGTCGAACGTGAGATACAATCGGCGGAGGGAATTTTCGCTAACAAGTCACCTAAATGTAATTGAATGAAGAGCTTGGCTAGTGTCCGGAATCCAATGAGCACGGAGGTTATGGTTAGAATGAACCACGGACGATGAAGCCAAGGGAATTCAGGCAGACGAAATTCTAGACATAAAATCAAATGAACGAATCAAGGTTGCATAGCCTGACAGTAGTGTGCCAGCAAGTTACAGCAATTTCAAAAACTATCACAGTTTTCGAGGAACAAAAGTAACGGAACCATGCTTTCGTTTTCTAACAGCAGACGGACCTAAACCTGATAAACCCACGTCTGAACACCGTCTCTATATCTATAATGCAGAAATAATAATTACTTTTCAGAGGAGGCTTCAATGCTAAAGCTCTATTCGTGGCATTCTCTACCAAAGCTGGTGCCAAGTGAATAACGCTTGCTCAAGTGGGCATCGTGGACTTGTTTTGAATGCCACGAACAGTCGAGTAGGTGATTTGAGATTGTTGCCCTTTAATCATGTGACCATTGCCTTCACTAGGGCTCGGGTCAAGCTATAACTCAAACTTGACAGGGCCCATGTCGATCACCTGGTTTTGTGACCCTTCTTAACCCCTCATCATACCAACTCTCCAACTGGTAGAGGCTATTATGGACAAACAATGTAGTGATGCCACCCCAGTTTTTGTATTTTTCGCAGGAAATGCAATAAATTCATACCACATATGTTATAAGCGTCAAGAGTTGAACACTCGACCAGACAAATTCGTTGCCACCCACAAAGAACCACCCTGTTCTTCCAGCGAAATAAAAATGCACTCGGGGATAATCAGGAGGGTTGCAAATTTGACTCCTTATTTCAAATGATCAACCCCTCCTAGCCACATTGCTGTTGTGTTTATAAAACCACCAACTACAGCCATTGACCTTCCAACATCACTATGTCCCATCTCATAACTCAAGTAATAATAATAACAGGAAAAATTATTTAGTTCAATCGGGCACCAGTATGAAATTCCTCCTGTTGATGGCATAGTCCAAGCACATTCGTAACTCAAGGATATACACCCACAAACTAGTTTTCCAATCACAACAGTAACCCACTGGATATACATCCACAAACTAGTTTTCCAATCACGACAGTGAGCCACCATGAGACACGGCCAGATAGTGATAAATTGGAATTGAACTAAAGCATGAAGTTGAGCCAACCTTATAAATTAAATCTCCTATTAGGAGTAGTCGCCCTACATGCAGCAACCTACGTACTCTTCCATAGGGTTTCAAAGTATTATGTCCTCTACCATTTTGCTTTAAACAAAAACGACGTATTATGTCCTATACCATTTTGCTTTAAACAAAGACAATGTATTATGTCCTAACCATTTTGCTTTAAACAAAGACAATGCACCATTATATCCATTCTAGAGGCATTGCACACACCAAAAATAACATGGACCGTGCCTTAGACAAATTGTTATCCTGTAAAATTTCATCACAAAGAAAAGCATGGGAGCAGCATCATGACTCATTTTTATCAAGAGGAGAAACAGCAAGGTTCAAAAGAAAAATAAACCCCACGAGAAAACCTCATGGCAGCTTTATAATAGAAAGTAGAGTACAAAAGAAGATTTATCGTGCCCTAGAGCAGGGGTAGATCGATCATCGTCCCATTAGTCCGTGCAAAATATGCCACAAACAAGGACCATAGTCCTAAACTCAAGGTAAATACAGAAAAGAAGTCAATGGTATTCACTAACAGATATTTCACCATACCTCTACATGTGAACAATGTTTTCACATACATTTTTATTCATCATGAAGGACAACGTCGCAGAGGACAAGAAAAATGCAAGAACGGGAAACAGACAATGTTTCGGCTAATGAAGCTCCATTGTGGGCAAAATAGCCATCTTACCAAACATCAGGACGGAGCTCACCAGTCGCAGGAGGCATCCATTTTCCAGAGTGATAGACATTCTCGCCTACTTTCCAACCTGGTACATCCTTCATTATTCTGGCCTCTTCTTCAAGATACTTCTTCCACTCTTTAACAAATCTAAGGAGATAGAACATTTAAATGCTTAAGCTAATAGAGTAAAATGAAAAGTTGGAGAACGGAGGAGAGGTTACTGGAAAAGAAACTTACCTTTCATCCTCTTCAGCTTGAAGCATGGGCAGTATAGCTCTGCGTGCAGAGTATTTCTCTTCCTTGATTGCCCTAAATTTATGAGAAAAACATAAGAAAAGGATACCTGAATGACACTAGAAAGTATTTCAACCAAATAAGATGGCCACAGAAAATAAATTAATCATAATTTCACCTTAACAGGAACATAAGAGAGTGCACTATCTTGATCAATTCCTTCACATGTTAGATGTTTTCGGTGTTTAGAGAGGTGTACAGACTCTATTTACTGTTCTATCTCATTTGTTATTGTCGGCTTTTTGGCCGTTTGTTCTTCAGCTTCTTTTGTACATGAGTGTCATCCGCTTGAGGCCTTTTCAATAACTGTATTACAAATAAAAAATAATAGGAAAATAGGAGAGTGTGCATCATTAATCCAATTATTTCCCCTTATCATTGGTTTTCTCGAATCACTGTATTTTTCCGTATCACTGTAAACTGTGAAAGAAAATCTACAGCAGCCGAAAGACACAAACCATGTTATCATTTCCCTATCACTACAACATGACAAAACAGCAGATTAAACAAAGTGATGATAACTGTTATCTGCTACCACTTTGTATCACTCAGGTTAAGAATATTACTATGATAGCAACAAAAGGTTGCGCAGTTTTATGAATGAACGAAAACAACAGCAGAAACAGCAGCAGGAGGAGGAGGCCTAACTGAGGAAAGTGACAGAATCATAAATTTGCGGCAATCGAATGTACAAATGACCACCATAATGGGTTATCCATGTAGCATTAACAGTTAGACTTATGACTGGTTCAGAGTTCAATCAAGTTATGAAGAAATAAAGTCAAAGTGGTATAATAACAAATAACTATCTTACCACAAAAAAAAAAAAAATTAAAATAACTACCATGTTTATCAAAAGTGAGGCCGTATGATTGTCTCAGAATGGGACTCTGGAAGGGATTCATTTTACCAGTGTTAGAGCTAGACTCAAAATGTGCTCATTAGTAAGATGCTCTAGATCATGAATGAAGCATGGTAATGAGCACAAAAAGTGATTTGGGTCTCTAGGCCTGCCTCCCTAATGCCATTCGGATTTGATTTGGGGGCATGGTTCTGCAGCAAAACGTCTCTGTAGCTCCTCGGTTCTTGGAGGTTTAGGGGGGCCAATGTTTCAATGGTGTTCTGAGAGCAGCCACTTTGTGCATATTGCCAAAAGTTAGGTCTATATCCAATCATCCCCAGCCCATACCCCCCAATGATTGGGGACTAAATGGGTTCTGTTATTGTTGTTGTTGTTGAGAGCTAGACTAAAAATACCAGTGCATGGAAAAAGGACTGCACTGGATTGGGTAGAATTATGGGGTTCAAATATGTGCAGAGAAAAGAAGGAAAAGGAAATAGATTTGGGGCTGTCTTTGCAAGGGCTCAGCGAAACTACACACAAAATCCCATTTGCCAAAACCCAGCTCGTCAATAAACAGTGATATTACATTCATAATAATAGACTTCTACATTCCATGTACTTAAAATAGAACTTCAACCCAAGGAACTCAAGAAAGGAGCAAGAGAGCATAAGCAAACAATAACACTGATCAAAATTCAAGGGCCGTCGTATATTCCGGGTCCAACACTAAAAGTTTGATCTAACTTCAAAGGAATTTCTTGTGAGTTAGACAGTCGTGGAGTTGGCTCCTTTGACTCTCATGGGTTGATCTTGACGCATTCAAAAAGGCGCACTTTCGAGGACATGGGGTTGGATATTTGTAGACTAAAATAGACAATTTGGTTTTCAATTTTTCTCAAACGGAAACATTGTGACACAATGTAGAAACCCCATTGTGGCTCCATAAATGTTTAGGCCCCCGCCTTGGGCCTCTCTCAATGAAAATGTTTCAGATACTAAGTTTCGAATTTGGACAGATTCAGGATCTCACGAGTACCGTAGAACAAGGTTTTCGTGCACAAATAATTTCAACATGGACTTCGAAGTGACTTCCAACCAAGGGGTACACATACTGCAGCATGATTAGATGAAGGGGACGGATGATCGAGGGGTGCACATGCTGCAGAGTGATTAGATTGAACAACCACATAATCAGTTCCGCCGCCCAGTGACGGAGAAAACACACAAGAAACTGTGTTTAACCAAAACTATCTGGTTCAGTTGGATAAGCACACATCTGGATATATTGTGAATATTTGCGTATTTG
Organism: Vaccinium myrtillus; assembly: GCA_016920895.1. Lineage (NCBI taxonomy): Eukaryota > Viridiplantae > Streptophyta > Magnoliopsida > Ericales > Ericaceae > Vaccinium > Vaccinium myrtillus. The sequence goes on from CM029271.1 coordinate 10,501,789, forward strand.
TCATGATTTTAATCATTTACAACATATGTTATTCCATTCACCTTTTACAATCTAAACGTCTAAAAAATGGCTCTAGGTTCACCCAAATTTCATCAACAATCATCGGAAATACACTCAGAAAAAAAAAACCAAAAAAAAACCAATCATCTGAAATACTCCAAAACACCACATTCTTAAACACGTGAGAGCTAGTGTGAGAAAAATAATGGAAGCAATAATTAAGTGAGTATGAATCTCTAGATCAGTTCAAAGAATCTCTAGATCTAAAAGGTTACATGAGATATATAGTTCATCCAAGCAAAAGTCCAGGATGCCAGCAAGATCAAAAGGAAGTTGGAGCACTGAATCTGACTCAGGAAACAAAGGTGGGATGATAAACAAGCCTTTGGACTGAGAGTAAAGATTGATTCTCGTATCTTTATTCGTTTTTTATTTGGAAAGCTTTTGGTGAATTGCATTCTCGCGGTTGTGTGCCCAAAAATGCGACCGCAGCTGCTGCACTTATAATTTGAAACGATCATGCAGGCAAAATGATTAGCTACTACGGCCGCATAATGAGTGCTTCGTGTTAGTCTTAATTTTAATTCGTATTTGAAGTTAATCATCGTTCATCCACTTTCCCAGTATGTGTTTACTGCTTGTATCACCTGAGATGGCTAATTAAAGGTGAAGATTAACTAAATAAGAGGCCACTTCATAAAATGGGCCACACAGTCACCCAGCAAGATAGGCCGCAAGGGATATCTAACATTAGTATACTGCAACGGGTATCACATGGATCAAAATGATTAATTTGTGACTACGCCGCAATGGGTGCCTACACATGGATGCCTCTTTAGTTTTTGTGGACTTCAGAGATCATAATTTTGCAAATGCTACAAACATGCCAACTGTAAGCTAGTCGTGCCACTCTTAGGCAACTTGAAATGAAATGACGTATTTAGCTTATATAGTACAATTGAATTCATCTTTCCTTGTCCTAAGGGCATCTCTAGTGCACTACCTAAAACAGTATCCTAAAGTGCCCGAACTAGTTACCTAAGAAAAACTCAAAAAATGCTCTCTAGTGCAAAAAATTGACTCCCTAAAATCCTAGGTGTCACCCCTCGCTCCCTAAAGAGCCCCAAGTCACTACCTAAATTTGGGGAGAGAGAGAGAGAGAGAGAGAGAGAGAGGAAAGACTTAAAGTTAATGAATATATATATAGGTAGCCCACTAAAGTGCATTCTTCATTAGGTAGCTAACTAAGTTCTTAGCACATAAAATAGGGACCCACATGTGCTTATGTATACACTTTAGCAAACATTTTTTAGGTAGTGCGCTAGAGATGCTCTAAATGTGTAATAATCTCCCCAACAAGTAAATCGAAATCCATATATATATTAAAAAAAATAAAAAATTTACCAACTTCCAAATGATTTGCCTAGATTTTAAATCCAATAAATGTAATCTTTTTGTTCTCCAGTCAGCCTAATACTGTGAATCTACCCATAAAAACACAGTATATGCTAATCCCTACAGTATACATTCTATGAAAAGATGATGTGGGGAGGAGATGGGGATGAAATACAGATCGTCAAATCTTGTTGCCCTGAGTCCCACGCCTTCACCACTAGGCATCCCAAGGTGTTAACCCACAAACAAATTACATATATGAGAACCAAAAAGCCTAAAATCCAGTTAAAATCTGCAATATTTTCCACTTTTTTAGGGCTCATTCTATACAATTAATAAACACCAATAAACATTCACAATCCTCAATCATATGCAAATAAAAGACCCTAGTTTCAAGCATTACAGCACTCCAATAAGATACACAACAAAACCTCACTGTGCGCTTATACTACTGCGTTTGCTATGAATAGAACTAGCTAACATCTAAATCTACATTCACAAGCCGCGATCCTAATATGCAAATAAAAGACCCTAATTTCAAGTAAACACTGCACTCCAATCAGACACACACAAAAAACACACTTAATAAACAACCCTAAGCATATCCTTTGAATAGATGATTTGGGACCGAATGAAATATAGACCTTCGGATCTTCCATAGATGATAGAACTAACAAACACCCAAATCTACAACCAAGATCCTATATCCTGATATGGAAATAAATTATCCTAATTTCAAGAAAATAATGCACTCTAACGAGCCCAACCAAACACACAATATAATATATATGCTCATACCTAAAATTTTCATACGCTATGAATAGATGATGTCATTGATGTGGAGATGGAGATGGGATGAAATACAGACCCTGATATACAAATAAAGGACCCTAAATTCAAGGATATACTGCACTCCGATCAGATACACATAAACACACACTATATGCTCATAGAAGATGTGGAGACGAGGATGACATACAGACCATGAAAGTGCAACGAAATTAACCCACATACCACGAAATACAAAACGGTATTTTGCCAATTCAGTTGAAATCAGCAGTACTTTCGTCATTTCTTGAGTTCATTCTACAGAACTAACAAACACCCAAATCTATATGCAAACAAATAAACCTAATTTCCCTAATTTCAAGGAAATACTGCACTCCAATCAGATGCACAATAAAAACACACACTATAAGCTTAACCCTATTCCATATCCAATGAATAGATGACGTCGAGACGAAGGTGGGGATGAAATACGGACCGTCGGATCTTGTTGCCCTTGCCGACCTGGTACATGCCCCAAGAGAAGACGCCGAAAGTGGTCAGGAAAATGGCGACGGCGCTGGGACCCTTGTTGGGGATCCGCCGGGCAAACCGGACCGGAGCGAACCCCCCCGGCGGCGGGCCGTCTTGAAGAACCGGCATGTCCTTCACGCTCGCCATGCCCGGTTTGTTCCTTATCGAAGCCTCCGTCATGTTTTGCCACTTGATCTTGGAATCTCTCTCTTTGCTGTTTGGCTCGTCTGTACAGTCGCGACTGGTATGTGCGTGAGAGAGAGGATTTGGTTCGGAAATGGGCCGGAGGAGGAATGCGGGTGCAGGGGAGGTTACGGTGTGGAAGGTTTCGATGGGATTGAGATTGCCAACTGGGAGGGGACACTTGTTATTTAGAGGCCACCAGAGTTTTTTTTTCATTTATTACTCCCCCCCGGAGCGAACCCCCCCGGAGTATTATTTAGAGGGACTTTTTCTTAAGTGCGTTTACAAATAGGAATAATCGATTTAAAAGTTTTAAGAGCAATATAAGAGCATCTCCTAGACTCCTATACCCTTGTTCATACTTTGGGAGCGGTTCCGTTAACAATCATTCTGACACACATTTTCACACCTTATATTTCTGAGTCCCACTGTAATGTTCCGAACTATTGATCTTGTTTAATGAGTAAAATAAGAGGCTCTGAACAAATTAGCTCAATTGGATATCGGTAAGGTCTTGATCAAAATAGTTTTGTAAACACCATTTCCTGTCACAATTTTTGCAAAATTGTTTGTATCAAGCACTTACCAATATTTGATTGAGCTCATTTTTTGCAGGACCCCTTATTTTACTCATTTAAACAAGATCAACAGTTTGGAACATCACAGTGAGACCTAGAAAAAAATTGTGTCAAAATATGTGTTAGCGGAACTGCCCCTTCATGCTTTTCCAAAATTAATTTTACTACTCATGATCATTCAAAAAAAAAATTCATTCAAATTTTGGAAGACATTTAACATAAACTTCATTGAAAAATACTATGCTATTGATCTCACATTGAATATATGGGTCCACATATTTTACTTCAAAAAGAAGTCCACGTATACATTCTTTCTGTAAAAACATGTACAAGAGAGCATTATATTTTAAAAACATGACCTACCTCAGTGAAATAATCTCAGTTTTATTTTAGATCATAAAAATAATTTTATCTAACCTTATACCGGACATGTATAACCAATATTCTTGTTTACCTAATAATTGTTTACTTTGTAAGACGTCTATCCATTAACCTAACATTTTCTAGAGATATCTCTCGATAAGTTGGGTGAGATGTTTCATATAGTCTCAATCAATAAGGGTTTGCTGTTGCTAACATTATGAAACCAACTAGAGTTTATGTTTTGGCATTAACACCTACCTAGTGAAGAGTTGAGTTATTGTATAAAGAGTAGAAGTTTCACAATACCTTTTTCAAACGTAATTTCTATTATGTGACACCATTCTTGTTTTTGTTTTTCTGTAAATAATGCTTCATTAAAACGACATTTTGGTTTGAAAAAATTCTAGAGATTTGCACGAGGCAAGAAAGGGTTTAGATAATCAATTAAACCAAAAAAAAATAATTGATAAATGCCAGTTTCTCATTTTTTATGTCTTAGGAGTAATTAATTAATGCCCAATTTGGGGGGAGTGAAAACACATTAGTTGTGTTCATACTTCACATTGTATTTTCTCAAAAAATGCCCTTGCACATTTGGACGAAACAAACACATAGCCACATGACTCAAACAATAGAAAACATCAAAAGTTCGATAAAAGACAATACAGTAAACTGCAAAAGCATTGTGAAATTATAGGATTAACCCTCCTCACTATCCCTCCATTCAATACACCAACATCCATAAAAGGGACATTGTCGTCCAAAATATTTTATTTAAAAAAAAAATGTGGCAAGCCACCATTTTTATTTTATTTTTTTGGATCTTGCCACCATGTTTCTTTTTCGTATGGGTGATTGATTTGTGTAATATTTTAAGTAAAAGCTTCATTTAACTTGAAACAATCTTCTGGACGAACCCAAATCCAAGCATAAGTTTGAGTAAAATCTTCAATGATGGAATTGTTGTAAATTGGAGGCGGAACAAATAGACTTGCAAGATTTGAGTAAAAAAGAGTCAGTCTTAATTTGGTAAAACTCAATTTGATATAGATTTGAGTAAAGTGGAGTAGATTTTTTTTTTTTTGTGTGAAAAAAGAGTAAAGTGTGGAGATGCTCTAAGAAACATAGATGGAGCTAAGAGGTGGGGTGGCAAGTGTCACCCCCCGGGTCCCAAAAAAAACCATTTTGGTATTAAAGAAAAACAATGTTATTCTTTAGAACGCGTATTTTACTTCTGGTATTAAACATGTTGATGACTGATTAATCGATGAAAATATGTAATTTTTCAATACTAAGTATGTCGATGAATGATACCAACTGGGTATTGTAAATAATTAACCTTCAAAAACATGTACTTTTTATATACTACTTACTCTTTCAGCCCATAAAGATAGTCCACTAACCGAAAAAAGTCCAATTTTCAAAAAAGAAATAAAGAACCTTTGTGCATAGTTTCTTATAATTATTGATATCAATTAAAGCAATAATTGCGATTTTTACCCAAAAAATTACACGTCATTTTATTTTTATAAACTATCTTTGTGGGACAGAAAAATGTATAATTATATGTTAAAGTGTATTGATATCTATAAAATAGTTGCATATCATTTATCACCTGTGGACGGTTGTGGCAATACCCAAATATAAAAGAGTCAGGCGTTGCTAGTCCGGATTTGGGGGCCTTGTTGTGCATTAGGTGCATTCCGGCCGTCCATTGCGAAAATACATTGCTCAGATAAAATACAACTCTATGTGAGAGACATTGTTTGGATTTAATCCGAGTCGTGCATTTTCACAACGACCAACCAGATGAAATGCATGACACGGTGCCATGCACCTAGTGTATAGCAGGGACCCTTGTCCTTGCTGGTCCATGGCGGGCAAGGAGATTGACACATCAATTGCTCTCCCTCATGATTTGCTTGATTGGATAAAGCCAAGGTGATGGGTTTATGTTAAGGGAAATGAGTTCGATTTATTATGTCAATCTTAACTTTGTAATAAACATCGTCACACATTCATCTCGAGGGAGATGAGTAGTGACGGAACATAAAGGGAAGGTAGCACGTGCCACCCCGAATGGTTTCTTAAAAAAAAGATAAAAAAAAATTTGTGATTTTACTTTTGTATATATATACTCAGTGGTAAGGTGTTACGTGTGCTGTGTTTCGAGTCTTGAGTGAGCACTGTCCATGTTTTTGCTTATTCATGTCTTTTTCGGTTTTTCCCATTTTTTCTTCTTTTTAGGAAATTTTAATTAGACATCCTGTTATAATATTATCCTTAGGATGTCATCCTATGAGATTTGAATCTTTATGATTCCATCCTGTAAATTGAAATTGGACCATTGTGCCCCATTATGTATTTTAGAAGAGATAATTATTACCATTAGGAGAGAGAAATATTAGAAAAATTAGGAGAGAAATATGAGGAAAATTAGGAGAGAGAATTATAAGATTAGGAAAGAGATAGATTAGAGATAGATTGAGATAAATTAGAGAGAGATTGAGATAAATTAGGAAAGTTTAGGAGAGAGAAATGTTAGGAAATTAGGAGAGAGAAATATTAGGAAATTAGGAGAGAGAAAGGATATTTTGGGGTTTATTTAAATTTCAGGATGGAATCATAAGTATTCAAACTCTATAGGATGGAATCATAATGATATTTTTGGTATAGGATGCCTAATTAACTCCCCCTTAGGAAATTTTAATTAGACATCCTGTTATAATATTATCCTTAGGATGCCATCCTATGAGATTTGAATCTTTATGATTCCATCCTGTAAATTGAAATTGGACCATTGTGCCCCTATTATGTATTTTAGAAGAGATAATTATTACCATTAATGAAGGATCAATTCTTTTTTTTTTGTCATTCGTTATTCCTAATCTATTACATGGGGGGACGGGGGACTGGGACTCGATCCCGAGATGCAGTGTGGGGCATTCAAGAGCTCTACCGCATGAGCTAGCCACCACTTGCGAAGGATCAATTCAAATAGGAAATTTTAATATTGCTGTAAACACCTTTAGTATATATGATACTACATATTTATGATATGGGTTCAAGATTACTATAAACACCTTATATCTAGTAATATTATATACTAGGGATTGTCCGTGCCTAAAGGCACAGCGCGACGCAATTTGAACTATCATTCACCTTGAATAGCTTCAGGCTCGATGCTACACACTTTGAGCACAATTAAATTGAAATACCCTTTAAACTCTAAGCATATAAACTGACTGCACAATCAAATACAACAAATTCCCCCTATGCTACTAACATGCAACATTTCACCAATTTCGACAAACAAATTCAAGGAGAAAAAATAGTGTACAACAACTAATGAAATCAAACCTCTCTAATTTGAATTGCCCAGAAAAGAAAGCTCGGAGGACCTCATGGTTTTCATTTTACCAGTAGATTAGTGTTTCACGGGGCAACAGGAGAAGAAAGGGAAGAGGGATTTCTGAGGGTTGGAATTGATTTGGAGATTGGATATGTTGGTCTGTTGGGTCTTTTGCTCAGATATGAAGAAATGAGTGGCCATTAAGTTTGGCATGAAGACAAATTAGCTAGACAGATGGAGGGGTATCAAGAACTTTTCATAAATTCGGTTTCAAGTGGAGAAAAATCACAGGAAAATGAAAGTATGAAGAATACGTTCTAAACTGCAACACTAAAAAATCCAGGACAGTTCTTTTTTTTGTCAAAGTGTCTGGGCCAATTTATAATCATTGGTTCCGTCAAATGATAGGAATTGCATGATAGGAATTGCCCATGCCTAAGGACACGGCGTGTTGTAATTTGACCTCAACTTTCTGAATCATCGTTCTGTTATTTATGCAAATTGCATAACTAAAAACTCTCATACGAATCTTCGCCTAGTAACTAAACCGAGGCTCAACACAAAGTTTGATTTCCCAACCATTTCGCCAAGAGCTCATTAAAGCAATTTTGAGAACTAAATTTGTAGAAAAATACAGCGATTCACAACAGTGAAACTACAGTGTACAGTACTAAAGAAGCAAATATAGTACGTAGGAGCTATTGGGAAAAATATGAACGTATAAACGATCAAAACCTTATTAGGCGCACTTATGTACAATATGGTCTGCCCAATAACAAAACAAACAGAAGATAAAAGAGAACTTTTATTGATCTAACATAAGAGATTTACATTAGAGTAACATAATTTGCCGGTATAAACCATGAATCCTCGTTTTCTAGACTCTATAGCCTTCCCAATAAATAACCAAGAAAGCAAAGAGTTGAAATAGTGAGAGGGGGTGATCACCGCCCTAATTTGTGCTCCTAATTGCTTACACCTGAAAAGACAAACCAAATAAAAATTTGTTCAAGATATTAAGATGCAACACATGCCAAAGAGAAGGCCTGTGACAGTAAATCAAGCCAACAAACCTTCAATATTAAGACTGAAAAAAGAGAAGAAAAGAAAATGTTTTACATTAAAACTTCTCAAATTGAAAAATCTAGTGACACAAAGAGTTTATTGGTGGAAATCTCTTCCATTATTTACCTTTTTTGTGCCAATCCATATGGCCCCAAGACTACCTACAACTCGGAAGCGGGGGCCCTGTACTCAAAAGGGAAAAAGTAAGTACATTCACTTGCATATTAATAGGAGAAATTTCCCATACTCAGAAATTAGAAATCTAAAAGGCATAATACTTAATTGAGTTAACATGACACCTACAAAGTCCAACATAGAGAATAGCTAAGGACTCATGAAACTTTTTCCCTCAATAGCAAAACCAAGAGCCCAAATAAGAATTCTAATAGTCTACAATCTCAAACGAATCCTAGTCTAACAAATAGAATTTCTAATATTGAAGCTCATGAAAAGACCACAAAACATAGTTTGACTACTTGATACAGCGGAACCTTACCAATTTCAAAGGTGAAACCTTTTGCCTAAAGATCATCACCCTCTCACCCTTTTCCTAGCGTGTGATTGCCGCTTTGACATATACCAAACTGATGTCTTCTTGGCAAGAGGAAAAAAAAAGGAATGGCTACCAGTCACAAACAGTAAATCCAGTAAAAATCCCATTCAAAAGAAAAAAAAAATGGAGAATTTTCTTTTCCAATTTTCTCCTATTCTTTCAAAAACCAAAATCCAATGTGCAATTAATCTTCTAGTATGACTTTCCAATTCAATATCAGTTTTCAAATCATGTTTGTTTTTATTTAGAAATTCATCAATTTTGAAAAACTAAAATCCTATGTTTCATGGATAGAAGATACAACGCTAAGTGCTAAAGATTTTCCAAAAGACAACACCACCATAAGGAAGAAAAAACGATACAGGAGCATCTTAAAGAACTACGATTCAAAATCAACACTCAAATGGGCATGAAATCAAACACCAACCTTTATAATCAGAGCTCCCTTTATCTTCAAAGCACCGATAAGGCTAAAGCTTTTCCAAAAGACAACACCACCATAAGGAAGAAAAAACGATACAGGAGCATCTTAAAGAACTACGATTCAAAATCAACACTCAAATGGGCATGAAATCAAACACCAACCTTTATAATCAGAGCTCCCTTTATCTTCAAAGCACCGATAAGGCTGATCTATAAATGGCCAAGTTAGTTTAACTGTAACAAATAAATCCAATATCAAGTAATTGACGACTAAACGAAATCAACATAAATTTCGTATTTGTGCAAAAGGGTGATAAGAGAGATGGTACCTTTGCCCGGTCAAATAGCAGACATCACCTTCAGATGAGAGTACCAAACATACATTACATTCAGATGTAATAGCAGTTAAATATGGGAGGGCAATGACAATGCAAGACCTTGGTTCTATGCCTTTTTCGCGCTCTCCAATGAGAGTACCTTTGGCCGACCATCTCCTACAATGGGTGTTTAGATTTAGAGAGGTAACAATTTAACATACATAGAAACCCAACAAACTAAACCACATCGGCACACATTGAATATCATGGAACCAAAAACATCAAATGTGGGTACGGATGGGCTGGTTCATCAAACTTGTGTTGATTTTGATGGTGGAGGTGGCTCTAGCCATATCGAGTAGGAGAAGGCAATGTAAATGAATGGTAGTAGCCGCGGTGGCGGTGATCAGTTTCCCAAAGAGCCGTTTAAATATTTGACAAACCTTTTTAACATGGTGAATGATCCACAAACCGATGATCTCATTTCCTAGGGTGCTAGCCGTACAAGCTTTATCATTCGGAACCATAACAAGTTTGCTGAGGAATTGTTGCCACAAGAATTTCAACTCCTTCATTCGCGTGATCAACAACTATGTAAGTAACCGACGACTTTTTCTTCCACCGGTTAGGGTTTTAGACTTTTGAGTACTCTGTTGAAGGTGGTGGGTTTCCTTCGGTGAGCTGCCACACTAGGTCGCCGCCGTTGAGGAGCTCGTCTTTCCCGCGGTGTTGTCACTACCGATTAACTGACGACGTGGGTGGAATTGGTTAATGCAAATTTTGGAATTTTTTATTTCCTCTAAAAATGGGATGGTGGGATGCGGCTAATCGGGGTAATGGGTAAACGAATTGGTCGGTAAATCACGGGATTAGAGTTTTAAAATGCATGTTTTAATGTATAAAGTTATAATTGGCCGGTGTGGTGGGGTGAAAATTTTGGGGAAAGAGAGAGAGGGGAGAGAAGTGTGAGAGATTGATGGTATAGTGGGCCTTCAAAAATCAAAATGCCCAAAACTTTTCAATTTCCCGGGTCATTTTTTGGAAAGGGGTTTCGAACACAAAATGAAAAGCAAGTGGGTCCCATTTCTATTCCACGTCAGATTTGTACATGGTCAGTCCCCTGGATCGGTCCCAATAGCATTTTTGTTGTCACCCATATCCAATTACCCTTGTGTAGACACCCCAATTTTAATCCAAGTGCATCCCCTATGACGAAAGGAACATGCGTAATCACCTCGGAACGATTGATCAGAGCTCACAAAAAAATCAATGAAATAACCAGTTTGGCCGAGCGATTCAGTTTGACAGTCGAGCGGTCTACTTGCCTTCATATTGGCCGGGCGGCTGATTTCTTTGGTCGGGCGGCCAATCCTGGTTGTCAAATCAGCCAGCTTATTTCTGCAGAGATTCTTCGCAGACGAATATATTCCCCGGCGCAGGGAATATCATCATCGCGAAAAATCCTTCGGAAGATTTTCACCATCATTACTCCTCCCCCTCCACGGCTATAAAAACCCTCCTCCGGCCTCCACTCCAACCCCGGACAGAGACACACCAAAGACCAAAAACCGAAATCCGTTACTCCACGTTTTGAAACACTGCCAAACTACTTCCTCTCCAAAACCTTCGACCATTATCAAAACTCCTCTTCTTGTTCCCGTTTCCTCATTCACCTAGCATCCAACAAAGAACCTGAAGCTTTTCCTCCCTGAAACAAAGAAAACCAAAAACTCTCGCAAGCTCGATCATCTCGTTCCGAAAAGGTACAACGCCGCTTGTTTAATCGATCATCCAACATTCTGAGGGGAATTATTCCGGGCTCGGGATGATTCCCGTAATCATCCCTGGGTTCGGATAACCTTATTCCAAGCAAAACTCACCCCCTGCGGCTCCGTATCGGGCGGTATCTTCCGTTATCGCACGATACGACCTTACCCGGGGTACAATTTTCTCAAAATCAACTTCTCAAGTTTGTTTTGAACTCAAAGGAATCGGCTTCCTTCCAAAAGAAAGATTCTCAAGGCATTTTCCAGTCTGCAAAATTTTCAAAAAAAGTGAAGAAGGTTGGCCGGGCGGCCAACATAATTGGCCGAGCGGCCAACATAGATTGGCCAGGCGGCTGATTTTTGAGGGATGAATCCCTCCCCTGTTTCAAACAGAATCGTTCTCTGTTTTCGGGTTTTCTGGTTTTAAGTCGCTGGTATTACGCTGTTTCCCCTCAGGTTTTGCTTATTTATTATCAAGTTCATGTATTTCATTTTATTCCCGTTATGGTTTTATAAATTATTTGTTTGTTTTTGTTAATCATATTTCGTATTTTTGTTAAAAGTTTTGCAATAAAATATTTTCTGAAAAATCCCACAAATATTTAGTAGAGACCGGAAATTGTCCGGGCGACCGGGGTGCTTTTCAATAAAACCTTCCCCGATCGCAACGTGGCTTCCGAACCCAAAAGAATCTCTTCGCAGACCAAACCTTTTCCAAAACAAAAAGTCATTATTTTCAACGGTTTCTCGGGTACCAAAAAGTTTTCCATATAAACCCGGGTGGCGATTCATCATTTTTCGTATTCACTCTTCAAAAACAGAGAGTCGCGAGCCGCGTGGATCCGACCGTCCACAAAATGGCTACTCCGTTGGGGACTATTTTTATTAATTCTTATTTTCATATTTTACACTTGTAAAATGATCCTTGAAAGCTTGACAAAACGAACACGCCCTGCGTGATCGCAACAAAGGAATGGTGCAGTAACAGGGCTACGCCCGACCATCCGGACTGCAGCTTTCCCGGTTGTTTGCTTGAGTAAAATTTCAAAATAAAAATTAATTTAAGAGTGAGCCAGGCTTGAAAAATAGTTGTGGGATTTTCCAGAAAACATTTTATTGTAAAATTTTTGCATTGCACATGCATTGATGTTGTATAAGCCTCGCCGCTGCGTCTTGGTTACCCCACTCGGCTTGCCAATGTTAGGACATCCCAAGATTCTCGGCAAACCCCGGACGATGATGACTCAGCATGCCGTTTGACCTTTGTCATGCAGTAAACTTGGCACTGGGAGGCAAATATTGGCTCTAGTCTAGGGAACCCCCTTAAAACAAAACCCAGCCTTTGCACATAGTAAACCATAGTACCTTCTAACCTAGGACAGGGACCCGAATGGTAGAATTGCCTATTATATCTGTTGTCTATCTGTTAATTGCTTTCCACATATCATGTTTACCTGTTTACTGTATATTCTGTTCGCCACTTTCTGTATATATTGCTTCATGTACATACATCTCCCATTTAGCATGCATCAGCAAAATAGTTTGGCCTTAGATCGTCACATCATAAGGATTGCCCTGACAATCACAAATTGTGTTGGATATACAAAAAAAAAAACTTTATTCCTACAATTGGCTCTCTTTCCCAAACGAAAACCACAAAAAAAAAATGAAGTGTGTTTTTCCTTTGTAGTCATAATGTCTGGAGGTCCCTATAAGAGATTTAAGTCTACGCTCTCCACTCACCATGGAGCACCCGCATGGGTAATTGAGGAAGTCCAACCTGAACAACTGCCAATAGAACCAGAAGAGCACAAGCTAGGGAAACTCAAAATAGAGGATCATATGGGAGGAGAACTCGATGAGAAACTCAGTTTGTTGGCTGATGCGAATCTACCAAGCATGTCTCTCCAATGGGATGAAAACGAAGGATGGAAGTTTTGCTTTCTAGAAGAACCAGAGCCGATGCCGGAAAAGATCACCCTCATGATGGAACAAGATGATGGACAGTTTACAATCATGCCCCCTGTGAAGTACTTTGACTCAAACGGGCAGCCTGTCTACTATTTTGAAGACCCAGTCACAGGTCACAAATACTGGGATGACTGTGAGTGCGATTCATGCTTTGCGGATTGTGTCCTCAACAACGATGGTATGACTCCACAACAGCTTAAGGGTCAATACGCAGGAGAGAATCTGCAGAAAAAAGAAATCTCTAAGTCCAGCAAAGGAAAAGAGAAGGTGTATGAAATAGGATCCTCAACCAGGCCAGCATCCCCAGATGGGCCCCTTTCTTAAGAGGCAGGTTCTAAAAAGAAAAATGTGATTATACACTGACCCAATCCAGCCAGTAGGGTTTCTTTTGAAGAATCAAGCCAGCTTGTGATTCTTAGTTGCTTTGATTATCGAGTCTGTTGTTACTTTGATTATCGAGTCTGTTACTTTGATTATCGAGTCTGTTGTTACTTTGATTATCGAGTCTGCTATTGTTACTTTGATTATCGAGCCTGTTGTTATCGAGTCTGTTGGTACTTTAATTATTGAGTTTGTCAAGACAGTTTGTAAAAATGTTGCGCTTATTATAAAAGAAAAATCTTTTGAGAAAAAAGAGACAAAATTGTAGTCCCGAACTACGTCACGGCCTGATTCCTTTGTGGATACGTAGGCAACCTTTGGTCCGGCCATTGTTTTCACAAATCATGGCATATCCAACTAAATAAGAGGAAATTGGGGCAATCCTTTTATGCATCACGCATCATTCTCTTCCCCATCTTTGCACATACACTGTACACTGCACCCCTGAGCTCCATTTGTGCATATCCTCAGTACTAATCATTGGCAAAAAGAAGAAACACCCCTTACCTGGTTGGACCCGGAACCCCGAACAGCGATTAATTCGAACAGAGTCAAGAACAGAACAGTCAAACGGGAGCTCAGCAATGTCGGCAGAAAAAGATGAGATCTAGCTACTCAAAGATGCTCTAGAAGATGGCCCAGATGATGCTCATGATTTAGAAATTAACTTCTCAACTCCCTCCACCCGCAGGGGACTCGAATGGTCAAAACATGGAGGCAATATTAGCCAAGCTATCCAAGCTGGAGGAATCAGTTCAGAAGCAGGGAAAGATAGCAGCTATAGGAATTGATATGGAAAAGTCGTGTCTTTTCCCAGATGCAAAACTCCCCGACAAATTCAAGCCAATAGATTGGGACAAGTTCGACGGCAGCGGTGACCCAAAAGCTCATTTGCAAACATATGTGGTTACCCTATCCATGTATGACGTTGAGAAGGATGCAATGGGCCAAATGTTTCAGCAAACCCTAACCGGGCCCGCACTCCGCTGGTTTCTGAATTTGGACATCTCTAAGAAGAAGACGTGGGAGGATATCGGGGCAGCCTTTGTCGCCCAATACAACTACAACATTCAACTTGAGATGACTATCCGGGAACTAGAATCAACCAAGATGACCAAGAATGAGTCCTTTGCTGACTTTATCAAGAGATGGAGAGGAAAAACCTCTCAGATGATGGAACGACCTTTAGAAAAAGAACAGATGAGAATCATCACAAGGAATCTGGAACCGGATTTTGCCAAGCACTTGGTGGTCTTTCAGACCACTGCTGACTTCAAGACTTTCTATGAAGCCGGCCTGGCCGTTGAAGACGCTCTTCGAAGTGGCATGTTTGAGAAAGGCGAATCTATCCCTAAACCAAGATGAGTTTACTCTGGCAACAGCAACACCCTGTTTGGACCCAGCAACTACAATCAGAACCAAGCCAGCCCTTCGAACCCGAAACCCGCCAAAGCTGAACCAGTCAACCAAATTGTAACTCAGTCATGTTTCCAGCAAACAGTTCCCCAGCCAAGAAGAGAATTCAACCCACTTCCCTTTCCCTTGGCCACAGTGTACAAAAAAGCCATCCAACCACTCGAACCTCGAGAATTACCCAAAGAACTTCCCTTCAACCATGACCCAAACAACTACTGTGCTTACCACCAAACGCCTGGCCATCACACCAATAATTGCGTCCGGCTCAGGCACAGAGTCCAAGATCTTGTAGACAATGGAACCCTTCCACTTCCCAACCAAAAACCCAATACCATTTCTAATCCCTTACCCAGTCATAAACAAAACAACCAAATTGGCCAAATCTCCCTCGCCTCTACCACAAATGACCTTACATCCACTATATTCAACCCCAGTCTCTATATCACCCCGATTACCGAGCCAAAACCCATTGTCACCATACCAAAGGATCTTGGGGTCCATTTCCTCTCATGTGCTAGTTCAGCACAAAAACCAAGGTGGAGCGTTGCTGTAGAAGAATAACAATGGTCTATGGACGACCAAGATTGGGAGGAATCCCGACAAGCATTGTTCGGTTCTTTGCTAATCTCTCCAGACCCGAGCCGGTTCATTATCTCTGAGTCCCGTGACCAGCCTATTGTTTACCTGCCAGAAAATTCTCAAGTATGTCAGATAGATGTGATGGAAAGTATTTCCGAGCAAAGCGACGCAAATCCCCCAGAAGAAGTGTTAATCCCTGATAGACATCCTTTGAATAACGTTTCGCCACTTGCACAGTTTCAGGAAGAAGGCCACTCTATCATATAAGCCGCTTTCGACAATCGAGATTGGTTACCACAAGCATACATCATTGAAGAGTCTTCATCACGACCATAAGTACCATCCCCACCATCACCAGGCATGTCAGTTTTAGTTCCTGATCCGATGGCTACCATCTGGGATGAATATGAAGTAATCGATATCCGAGTCAGCAATGACGAAGTATGGACCATCAACAAAGCTATGCTAGACCAATCCTTCTGGAGAGACCAAGAGGTAAAGGACCTTAAAACAAAGATGGAAGCAGTCAAAATTGGGGAACAGAAAGTTGAGAGTGATCTGACGGATTTCTGGGTCGAAGATCAAGGAACAATACAGAAGAGGGAAGCCATCAGGGCAGGTAAACGGAAAGTCAATGAGGAATTCGCAGATTTCTGGGGAGAAAATCAGCAGTTGTGGGAAGAAACAGTTAACAGAATAACTAGAAGCGGCCGAGTTTATCAACCAGCCCATCTTCACGGTGGAAATCCTTTCAACCATGCCACAGCAGGAGATTTCACTTGGGATGACCCCATTCTAGAGGATGCAATTCCTAGCCGTCCAGAGGTTGTCATTCAACCAAATTCAGTTGCCAAGCCATCCCCGAGGAATTCCCCGATAACAGACGATCCGATTCAGAAGCAGCTAGAACGAACCCCAACTTCAGTATCTATTTGGGGGCTGCTTTCTTCATCCAGGGAACATCGTCAAAAGCTAATCAAAGCTCTGTCAAACATGGATGTGCCGCCGGATACCCCTCCTGAAATGATGGTAGCTCTACTTACACCAACCCGCGCAAAGCACGTTGTGGTTTTCACTGAAAAAGATCTGCCGCCAGAAGGAGCTGGTCACAACAAAGCGTTGCACATTACTCTGAAATGCGTGGGTAAGTGGGTCCCGGTCGTGTTATTGGATAACGGATCTGCTCTGAACGTTTGTCCCCTGCGCACAGCTTACTGTTTGGGTTTCAAGAACAAGGATTTCCAGCCGTCAAATCTTGGAGTACGTGCCTATGACAATACTCGCAGGGATGTGGTTGGGATAATTCAGATGGAAGTAATGGTCGAATATTTCAAGACTAATGTCGAGTTTCATGTGCTAGACATTCCTTCATCATTCAACCTGCTGCTAGGAAGGCCATGGCTCCATCGATCAGACATCATGGCCGTACCTTCCTCTCTACACCAGAAAGTTCAACTCGGGCTAGCTACGGGAACCTTAACCATCTATGGAGATTCTGGGATTCGCCCTCATGTCCCTGACAATGCTCCCCTACTTGAGATCGCTCACGGGGAAGAAGATATCACTCTCGGAGGATTCTCCTTTGACACTTCCGGTGGAGTGCTTACAATCAAGATGGACAAAGATTTCTCGATAAGATCGACGGCCCTTGACATGATGCTGAAAATGGAATACTTGCCCGGTCTGGGGCTTGGTCTCAACAATCAAGGGATAGCTGAGTTCCCTAAAATTTTGACAAACAACTACTGTTTTGGTTTTGGTTATGAATCACCTGACAACAAATCTGGTTGGAAGGTACGGGCCCATGCCAAGAAAGAACCTATCCATTTCATAAAGGCCCCGGACGTTGACTATCAGGGAGAGCCAGAACCATTCTGGGACATGGAGACAAAAACCAAGCTATCGGGATTTGAAATCTTTGCCGACAACACCTGGGATAGTGACTACGAAGCAGAAAAGCGGGAAGAATTGGTCAAAAGGCTCCGCATTGACTGGATCGAAGATCTTGACTCAAAGAATCTTTTATCGCTGTTTGGGGAGGAGAATCCACTCGGTATGGGAGGAAGCGAGCCTGCTGCAACGTTGATTGATTCAAAGCCTGCTGAGGAAGTGGAGCTGATGATCCTGGGTCAGGAAGCTCTAGAGGATGTTACCACTCTCATCATGGATGCCAATGGAACTTATAAAAATTACACTTTTGTACCTAAAATCATTTACACTGGCACTGCATTTGAGTCTGAGTCTAGCATTGAGTCTGAATCTAAGTCAGAACATGAGTCTGTTATCACTCCACGTCATCACTTCTCTTTTGAGTTTGAGTCCACTCTCATGTATCATGCCTCTGGGGCTCCCTACTTTGAAATAAATGAAATCGACTTTGCTTATCTTGTTGTGTCTGAAATAAATTGTGTCGACCCCGATGATGAGGGGATCGAGTTTGAGGAAGAATATCCAAAAGAACTTCGATCTCTAATCGAAAGGGAAGATGAAAGGCATGCTTAGCCTATAAAGAAGAAGTTATTTCTATAAATTTGAAAGATGAATTTAATCCGCGCATGGTTCAAATCGGCTCCGGACTGTCCTCAGAAGAATTCCAAGCTCACTCGGATCTCCTGAAAGAATTCGAGGATGTTTTCACATGGTCGCACGCAGATATGCTCGGTATCGACCCTGAGATTGTAGAGCACCGAATCCCATTGTACCCTGACACAAAGCCTGTAAAGCAGAAACTGAGAAAGATGAGGCCTGATTGGGTATTAGAGATCAAGAAAGAGGTGCAAAGGCAGATAGACGCAGGATTTCTGATAGTCACCGAGTACCCTCAGTGGGTCGCAAATATTGTGCCTGTTCCTAAAAAGAATGGGAAGATCAGAATCTGTGTAGATTTCAGGGATTTGAACAAGGCAAGCCTGAAGGATGATTTTCCTCTGCCACACATAGATGTCTTGGTAGACAACACCGCAGGGCATGCACTGCTGTCATTCATGGATGGGTTTTCAGGATATAATTAAATTCTCATGGCTCCTGAAGATCGCGAGAAAACGACTTTCACCACGGAATGGGGCACCTACTGCTACAGGGTTATACCGTTCGGACTAAAGAATGCAGGGTCTACCTACCAGAGAGCAGCCACAACATTATTGCATGACATGATTCACAAGGAGGTAGAAGTCTATGTGGATGACATGATTGTCAAAGCCAAGGAAAGGGAAGGGCATCTGCCCGCTCTCAGAAAGTTCTTCTAAAGAATCCGTAAATACAGGTTGCGCCTCAATCCCGAGAAGTGTACATTTGGAGTCACTGCTGGAAAAAGACTCGGATTTATGATCACTACACGAGGAATCGAGGTAGATCCATCAAAAATCAAAGCCATTCTAGAAATGGAGCCACCTCGAACAGAGAAGGAGGTACGAAGTTTCCTCGGGAAAATTCAATTCATCAGCAGATTCATCGCCAAGTTAACCTCAACTTGCGAGCCGATGTTTCTTTTACTCAAGAAAGGCGTACCATTCAAGTGGGACGACAAGTGCCAGGGAGCTTTTGAAACCATTAAGAATTATCTCCAGAACCCTCCAGTACTGATGCCACCCATACCAGGGCTACCTCTCATTTTGTACCTGTCTGTCACCTCATCAGCTATGGGATGTATGCTGGCACACGAAGGAGAAGGAAGCGAAAAGGCTGTTTACTACATCAGCAAGAAGATGATGGAATGTGAAGAGTGGTACACATCATTAGAGAAAGTCTATTGGGCGCTGGTCTGGGATTCCAAAAAGTTGAGACACTACATGCTGGCTTACTCCGTGAAACTAATCTCTCGAATGGATCCTCTCAAGTATCTGTTTGAAAAGCCAGTGCTGACAGGAAAACTAGCACGATGGTTGCTTATGTTGGCAGAATTCGACATTAAGTACATCACTCGGAAGTCAGTAAAAGGAAGAGCCGTCGCAGAATTTTTAGCAGACCATCCTGTGGAATGGCCGGAAGATGTGGAGTTTGAATTCCCTGACGAGAATGTAATGACGACAACCAACGACGTTTGGATGTTGTATTTTGATGGAGCCGCCAACCAGAAGGGATTCGGAATCGGAGTATTGTTAGTCTCGCTAGACGGGTCGCACATCCCTCTTGCTTTCAAGTTAAAATTCGAAGTCACTAATAACCAATCAGAATATGAGGCATGCATCGTAGGGATGGAAGCTGCCTTAGAAATAGGAGTCAAAAGACTGGTAGTAATCGTAGACTCCAATTTGGTGGTTTCACAAGCCAATGGAGATTGGAAGGTGAAAGAGGACAAGCTCAAGCCCTATTACCAAGACCTCGAAGGTCTGATTCCGCAATTCCAGATGGTCATGTTCACCCATGTTCCAAGATTGAAAAACTGGTTTGCCGATGCCCTAGCAACTTTAGCCTCGATGGTGGAAATACCAAATGGAGCTAAGCTCAGGCCGATTACAATTGAGCAGAGGGACAAGCCCGTCTTCGAATATGTCATGACTATCAACGAACCTGACGACGGTCTGCCATGGTATCACGACATTTGGAACTTTATCGAGAAAGGGGAGTATCCGGCAGGGACTGAAAAGAAGGATCAGATTGCTCTTCGGAGATTAGCCTCTCAGTACATCATTTGCGGAGGAAAGCTATACCGACGGTCGCATTGCGGGATGCATAAGTTATGTGTACATGGTACGTGTCACGCCCTCGATTTTATAACAATAAAAGTAAATATTTTTAGAAATAAAAAGTGCATGCTTCATACATTTTCTTCTTTTATCTCACCACAACGCTTCTTCTAAAAAAAAATAACCGTCTCCCTTTGGAAAGACATGAATTTAAAAGATAAATTGATTACATTCATCCAAACAATTTATAAAAAAAATAAGGTTACAAACCCAGCTTAGTTTTAAAAAAAATACATGATCATCTCCCAAATGAGTACCTACTAAGTTTCCATAAGAAACAATGATCAATGATGCCTTCAAAAGATTTCATGCACTCCCAATGCACTTCACGCCATGATCCTCATCGAATACCTGAAAATTGATAGGTTGAGCTACACTAGCCCAGTAGAAAAATCTCTGACACAAACTCTATATATATATATGCAGTGCACCATGCATGTGAGTAAACCTACAATGCATAAGCCCAATTTTAAAAGTCATTCTTTCTTTAAATGCACGTCTTGTCACACATACACATACACATACACAAATACACCCTCATGCATACACGACACCACATATACATAACCACGCTTGAAAGTTTCAAACCGATCGAAAGTACTCTTTACCACTTAATTTCCATTTCAACACCACCTTAGGATCACCACGACTTTGTCCCAGTCTTTTCTCTAACAATCAACTCATTTTACTTCTCATCACACCCAAACACTCTAGTTTCTCAACATAACCACACATTTTGTTTTCTTCGATAGATATTTCCTCAATATCAAGACACCTCTCATAAAATGTATAACAAATACCACACAATTTCAGCCTCCATGAACATAATCAAAACAATCAAGGAATGTAAAGAACAACACACAACCAATCACACACAACAACAACACCTCACAAACAACACAACATGTGCAACTCCACGAACATACAACTCAATCAAGGAATGCAAAAGACTAAAGGATTAGACATTCAAACATCACACCGACCGTCTCACTTACCAAGGACTCAACATATCAAACCTTCCCAAACTCATTTGACTAAGGGTATTTTCGTAATTTCACCACGGGTCAAAACCGTAAGCATCTCCGTCAGTCCATGCCTCAAATACATTCATAAATATCCCAATTCCATTACTAGGAAAGCAATTTAACATATACACATGAATATCATAAAAGCCCCAATTTTTGTTTAAGCCATAAATTAGAAATTTCACAATACAACATCTACGATAATCATATGTAGAAATCAAGAGTTTATTATCTAAACACATAGATATATATAGAGAGGAGAGAAATCCCTACTTGGATGGATTTTGAGCAAAACCCTAACTCCCGAAACTCAAGTTCCAAGCTTTCATGTGTCTGTGACGCATCTCATGCGTAATTTCAGCCGATACACCAACTTCAAATCAAAAGCTGCTATTTTCTAGAAAAATTTAAGAAACAATCTTTACATACTTTCGAAGGTATATGAGTCTAGTTTCATAATCAAAAGGTGGATCGAAATTTCAAGCTTCCTAGACAAAAATATAGCCGTTCTCGTAACATGCGGCAATGCTGTCAATACAGCGAATTTCAGTACCACAGCCCGATCAAACATTTTCCATATTTTCTATACTTCAACTTAAACTCTGAAACTTTACCACAACATAGTAGACACGTATGGGTATCTATAGTAAAAATTTCGTAAATTTTACAATTCTGGAAAAATATAAAAAAAAAATTTGGCCAAAACAGAGATCTGTAGAAAAACGGATGAAACAGACAACCTATCTTTGAAAAATCACCATAAATCGAACCCTTAATGTTTTTGAGTTATTCTTATGCCAAACGTTTCGTATAGAAATGTACTTAAAAATCCCAGAAGGGAACAAAGTCTAATTTGTACTTTAAAGATGAGAAAACAACCGAATACCAAGACTACACGAATCTGCCAGAGAGCAGATTTCCAGATTGCAGACCCGATTTTCAAAAATTCATAACAAATCGAATACTCGATGGATGTGAGTGATTCCAGCGGCAAAAGAAAGGTCTCTGAGTTAACTTTAAATCATATGAAGGAACTAAAACCTAATTAACAGTTTACGAAGGAGAAATCGACCAAAACCCGAGACCCAGTTTGCTGTAATGAAACTACTGTTCATACTAGTACATATACACGAATATTTTCGATTAAAAATGATAAAAACGAGGGAGATCAGAGCTATAGTTGCAGAGTTAAGGTTGGGAGGTGGAGATGTTGGTCAGACGGCGGTGGGGGTCGGCGGAGGTGGTGGCAGTCGGAGCCTCCTCCTCTCCTCTTTTCTTCTTCTTCTCTTTTCTTCTCCTCTGATTTCTCTTCCCCAGAAATGAAAAGGGGAAAAGTGATGGGAGTAGGTGTAATGGTGGCGGGGGCAGGCGTGGGAAACATGGCACGGGTGGGCGCGAAGCACGATGTGATATAATGCAGTATAATTTACTCCGAGAGGTGTACAAACTGTCCGAGTTTCGATTTCAGAAAAATACCAAAATATTCATACTGACTTAGAAAATCGTGGGCAACGTCACCGTGTGCTCAGAATCGTCTAGAAATTTTTTAAAAATTAGGCACGCATTACGATGCGATCCCGAGTGACGTCATTAGATAGGTTTAAGTCCCACCACCGCAACAGGTAAGCTAGTATCATCCACGTAGCTAAAAAAAATCATATTCCACATCTTTATTTTATTTAACACAAATTTGCGGGTCTTTACATTCTACCCTCCTTACAAAAATTTCGTCCTCGAAATTTCATAAGCCATAAACAATGAACTCACGCACGAATAGACATAGATACGGGGCGCCAACACGACATTAATTACAACCCAACCACTATGAGATTTCAATTCAAGAACCTACATACATCACACGGTAATTACTCCAATAATCACAAATCCCTACGAAGGGAATTCAAATAAAGCAATCCATATCGAACATATAGAGCACATATTTATTTTCTGTAATGACCAGCGAATATTTCTACACGTTGGTAACAAGTTCTAATATACACCCACCTGTGTCTCTAGCTTTGTCCTAGTTCACCCTCGTCTATGTTCTCCAAATCCTGTCCAAGTACACACCCACACTCACATAAAAGTTTCACCAAGTATGCCTCACGTATCCGAACTCCACTATTATCACATTTCAAGTCTTTCTTTCTCATTAACTCAATTAAGTACCCCAGTGTTATCTCATATGTATCAAATCTATCACATCTCCCACTTATTTCCAAATCTACGATACTTTCACAAGTCCATCAACCACATGTGTAAGGAATTCGTCCCTCTGCCGGATTTCGTGGGCTCCATTGACCCATGGCCCGCTATGCGGGTAGCAATATATATATAGGGAGTTAGTCCCTCTGCCGGATTTCACGGGCTCCGTGCACTCAAATGATATGGAACTTGTGATAACTATCCACATGGCTAAATAGCAAAACATCTGAACATCTATCTGCGCTTCGTTCTCTCGCGCCCATGTTAATTTCTCAAAAGCTAAGTTACCTCTCGTAACTCTCACCCGTCGTATCATCTCACTCCTTAGTAATTCCTCTCACGCCTCTGAACTTTCGTATTGATCTCCCCTGTATGATGTCACGAACACAAATTCCAATTTGAACAACATAGCACATGTTACCGATCAACCCATACGTGGAAAAATTCATAAATGTGCAATTAATGTGGTAATAACACCAAACAATACGCAACCTTCCCGATTCATTCAGTAGCACCATGCGGCCCAATCTATAGTGAAGTTAACTTACTCCATCGTCCTACACAATTTTAATCCCATGTAACGGTACCTCAATAAACGTATGATTTTTTTCCCACATCAAATGACAACCATCAACTATATCAATCGGTTTAACCCTTCGATCACTCTCAACGGTTAACAAGCATCAACGAATCTCATTTACTCTCTCAGTCATAATTTCTTCGCGTGTCTCCAAGTCCCTTGCCAAAAACAAGTCATAACACGTGAATCTCTAACGGATGTAATTAAACTACCAGATTTTCATGTAAACGAATAATCTCTCAAAGTAAAATTTACTAAGTGCTTCAATCGAATAAAAAAAACAAAACCCACACGTTACCACGCTCCCATATTACATCGACACGTATTCAAGTCCCTATCGTGATGCGTAGAGGTAAATGGAGCAGTCAACTCCATGTATGAAAATCACCTCACATTTGTCGAATCAGTCTCATCTCACTCAAATCTACCGAAACCTTAATTCTCGTGATAGGTGCCACAACTGATAATAAGTCCACAGTGAATGCAACCTCCCGTTCGGGTGACAAACCCGATGACTCTTCCGGAGGCATGCCCGGAAAATCACAAACGATACACGGCAATCCCCACGGACGGACTAGTTCTCATCTATTGCGAAGCCAACCACCAAATATATAATCAACTTCCTTCCTGAGGGTCTCATGAGTACTATTCTAACGGCCTCAGGTGTTCCTCGCAAAAATCAAGACAAACTCAGATAACCAACTCACAACTCCAACACATGCATCCTAAAAGAATCCTACTACCTAACGGGGTATCAACGAATAACGGCGGACCTAGTCCCACATATGTATAACCCCATGATGTCCAATGTACTACACCCGGTACTGACCTTATGGCACAATAGCTCATCTTTTGTCAACATCTAGCTCACCATTAATCTCCTTACATGTCCTTTTCTTCCTTAACCTACAAGGGTGTATATAGCAAAATGATCGCATGGTACATACGTACTTAGCCTTCCCCCTTATTCGACGTTAATTTAACCACTCAGATCTCAACTCCAAATAGCAAGTCTATACAACCCACGCAATCCAAATTAACCACCACTACAATCTATAGTTCTAAGATTTCCAAATCTCTAAGTCCTCAAATGACTTCCAAACAACTCTCTCGCCAAATTATCCTCAGTCATTATCAAAATTTCTAACTTTGATTACCCATTTTCCGTTCACCCTTGGTTATAAAATATAACAATATCATTCAAACATAAGAGTGCACAATGTGCTAAAGACCTCGGTATGCTTCTCACCATTAATCGTATATTTCAGCATTTAATTACATTGTCGCCCAACAAAATTTATCACAGATTTACTCATAACATCAAAGGGATATTACTATAATCACCACGTGCAAAATTATAATTCCAACAACGTATTCAATCTCAAGCATGCCACACCCAGACAATTGGGACCCCAAACTTCAGAAATTTATAAGCAAGCAAGACCACCAATTCCCATTAAGTGACAACGCACAGACGATAGTAAAAGAAGAAATTTCAACAGTTTAAATAACGAAACAACATTTAGATTACTGAGTAGACAATTAGTAAATGAATTTAGGCTTCTAATCACATCAAGTACTCTGGTACTCATGTCATATGGTATATACTCATATCCGTACAAAGAAAGCAAGTTTTGTTTCTTATATGCGTCGTGTCCGAAAATTTCTACCCCAGATGCTCAATCGTGAAGTAGCGGTGGCCAGCTGTACTCCAAGTTGAATATCCGGAAATAGATCATTAAGGTTCTTAGAAAAGAAGTTTCACATTTCATAACAGACAGTCACATCTAACACCTAATACAACATTTAAGTTGCGCTTGTTAAACCCATGAACAGATTAAACTTATGCATGCAAGATAGTATAACAAAATCATTCAATACTTTCTACTCTCCCTTTCTCATACCAATAACAAACACTCTCTTCTCCGTACTACTGATTTCTAGAGAAATAGTACTCAAACAAAAGCCACTTAGCACCTTGGCACAATTAATCATCATCATCCAATCATGTGATACTCCACTATGCACCATTCTCTACAGGAATACATGTTAACACCGCACCCAGTCTTCCAGTTGCTACACAAATCAAGCGATAAACTTTACCAAGTTTTCACACAAGTCTAGATCCATCTTCACACGTGAAGTTTCGTCAAAACACAATAGATAGCCCAAAAATCCCATTTCTCAATTCTTTCATTGAAGAAAAATCATCATTTTCATCAGTACTAATGATTTGTTCCGTAAAATGGATTCCATAGGCTCAGCCTGCCTCTGCCGGGTTTCATAGGCCCCGCACGCCTCTACTGGGTATTCGTAGGCCCCGCTTGCCTTTGCCGGGTTAAGTAGGCCCCGCGCGCCTCTGCTGGGTATTCGTAGGCCCCATCTGCCTCTGCCGGGTTCAGTAGGCCCCGCGTGCCTCTGCCGGGTTCCATAGGCCCCGCGTGCCTCTGCCGGGTTACATAGGCCCCGCGTGCCTTCACAATAGTATTTACCAAATGATGACATTGGTTTAAACACCTCATTACCACAAAACACTTCATTTACATTTTCATAACAAATCTGTTTCCCAAATTTCATTTCACGAAAAAAAAACCCTTTCTTTTGAAACATCACAATTTTCGCCAAAAACAAGAGGGAAAACAAGATATGGTTCATGAAAAATTGAAGCCAAGAACAAGATATATGCAACAAATCACAAGTATATAACTAGAGGAGGTAGTAATTGTTTCCCTACTTCAAGGTTATAAATTTACTCACCATGGTACAACAAGACTACACCATCCTACCAAATCATGAATGCGATGCCACGTAGATGTATGTCACCCATGCAAGCACACAACGTTTGTGAAAATAATGTCTTTCATGTGAAATGAAGCAATGATTTCAGCCCCGAGACTTCAAGTCTCCCTGTAACACACAAATTCGTGTCCTGCAATAAAGAACAAGAAAAGGATGCACAAAATAATAATATTATTGATTTGAATTGAATGCGAGGGGTACAATTCTCTAATAAATGCTCTTTCAACAAAGAAGAGAACAAAATCCTCTGATTCGATCTCCGAAATTGATGGCTTTCCAACGGCTCAATTGCTTGTTGTTGAATCGCGCAAATAGTAACTTTCTTTGAATCTTCGAGTTGAATGAACTGAAGAACAAAGCTTGAACAATGGTTTAAACTTGAAAGAACTCCAAAGAAATCCTTCGAAAAGAGATTGATCTTTGAAAATCTTCAAGAGTTTTGGTTTGTTGAGTGATTTTAGGTAGAAACTTGTGAAGAAATCGGCACGTAGTTTGAGTGCTTGATGATCCTTTGCAAGTTGTTGAGTGTGGGATTTTTGGGGAAGAACTTTGAGAGAGAATGACTTATGAATGCTTGGATTCTTGAGAGTGCTTGAGAGCTCTTGTAGAATGCCAGCAAAAGGGTCCATTCTTCATCACAAGAGCCTCTATTTATAGGCTTAATGAGAGAGATCTTAATTTGGAAAATCTTCCTTGATTGATTTTCTTCCAAATAAGAATTAATCTTAGGTCAATATTAAAGAAATCATAATATATATAAATATATATATTAGGATTATTCTTTTGACCCAAGGAAAATTTGATTGGGCCCGCATCTTTGGGTTGGCCCAAATCTAGCCCAAATCTATGACTCATTTCATTGGCTAAGCCGGTCCATTTTCTTTTGGTCCTGCCCATGATTGAGCCCATACTTTCGTAAGCCCATTTGGCTAAATTAAATTACCCT
Source organism: Vaccinium myrtillus (assembly GCA_016920895.1). NCBI lineage: Eukaryota > Viridiplantae > Streptophyta > Magnoliopsida > Ericales > Ericaceae > Vaccinium > Vaccinium myrtillus. The sequence goes on from CM029271.1 coordinate 10,529,670, forward strand.
ATCTTAATTTTGGCCTTCACCGTATCTCAAATGGATTGAGCCCATACTTTTGGCGGGCCTAAATTTATTTGAAGGCTTTGACCAGCTTTGACTTAAATTAATCCAGACAATTTTATTTGTCTTAATTAATTTAGACGGCGATTAAATCGCGTCAAAATTTTAGTGTCTACACTCCCCACGGTTCCTAGGTTTTCGAACCTAGTGCTTTGATACCAAGTTGTCACGCCCTCGATTTTATAACAATAAAAAGTAAACATTTTAAGAAATAAAAAGTGCATGCTTCATACATTTTCTTCTTTTATCTCACCACAACACTTCTTCTAAAAAAAAAATACCCGTCTCCCTTTGGAAAGACATGAATTTAAAAGATAAATTGATTACATTCTTCCAAACAATTTTAAAAAAAAATAAGGTTACAAACCCAGCTTAGTTTTAAAAAAAATACATGATCATCTCCCAAATGAGTACCTACTAAGTTTGAATAAGAAACAATGATCAATGATGCCTTCAAAAGATTTCATGCACTCCCAATGCACTTCACGCCATGCTCCTCATCGAATACCTGAAAATTGATAGGTTGAGCTACACTAGCCCAGTAGAAAAATCTCTGACACAAACTCTATATATATATACGCAGTGCACCATGCTTGTGAGTGAACCTACAATGCATAAGCCCAATTTTAAAAGTCATTCTTTCTTTAAATGCACGTCTTGTCACACATACACATACACATACACATACACAAATACACCCTCATGCATACACGACACCACATATACATAACCACGCTTGAAAGTTTCAAACCGATCGGAAGTACTCTTTACCACTTCATTTCCATTTCAACACCACCTTAGGATCACCACGACTTTGTCCCAGTCTTTTCTCTAACAATCAACTCATTTTACTTCTCATCACACCCAAACACTCTAGTTTCTCAACATAACCACGCATTTTGATTTCTTCGATAGATATTTCCTCAATATCAAGACACCTCTCATAAAATGTATAACGAACACCACACAATTTCCAACTCCATGAACATAATCAAAACAATCAAGGAATGTAAAGAACAACACACAACCAATCACACAAAACAACAACACCTCACAAACAACACACAACAAACAACTGTTTACATATAAAATTAGCAAATCCAATAATTGATTGACACGTAATTAAAAATGCCAAACGTTGGCAATTACTTGTCAATAGAGATACACTGGATTATTGAAGAAGAATTGAATTAATACGGTGTCGTATTGTTCTTCAAATCAAATTAGCAGTTATTGGCAGTTACAAGTCAAGGACGAAATAGAAACTGACTTCGAAGCCACGATATTAATTGCTAGACACCTAAACTCCACGTGTAAATCTATAAAATGGAATAGTTGACAGTTAGAGTACGTGGAGTACTTCTCGAAAAGCAGTTATTCTTTTAACGTGTAATCATTTGAATTAGTTAAGCAGTTATGCAGATTTTAAATCAAAGCTTCAGGAGGAAGAATATGAAGAATTCAAATTCAAACGTGGGGAAAGAAAGAAACTGCCAACTCAAAGAGCAGAAGTTAGAGTTCGAAGCAAGCCAAGTTCAAATTCACTGAGCGGGAAGTTCAAACTGCAAGCAGCGTCTATAAATAGAAGAAATTGAAGAGTAAAAGCCCCCGAACAAATCTTCAACAAACAGCTATCAAAAAATGATGCTTGGTTTGTTCATTGGCAAGTAGTTTTAGGATTTCGAACTCAGTTCGAAGTAGATTAGGAAGTAGATTAGGAAATAGTTAGGATTATTCTCGATTGTTTGCATAACAATCACCCATTCTCGGTTGTTTTTATAACAATCACCAGTTCGAAGTTCTGTTACATTTGTATTTGAAGTTGAAGACAATTTCGAAGTAAGTTTATCTTTGATTTATCAATCGAAGTACCTTGTTTCTTTATTGTTTCTTTAATTTCCTGAGTTATTGGTTTGCATTTCTTCACTTATAAAGAAAAATCCTCTTAATTGAGGTAATTGAACCAATAAAACACAATCGCCTGATTAGACTTGGTTTTTCCAAAGTTAATTTGAGGGAGGAGATTGAAACTCTCTCTGGCACGCTCGCACACGATTATTTTATCACAAAGAAGTAAAAGAACCAGTAAACATTTTTTGGCACGCCCGGTGGGACCCCTGAAAGTGTTGAATGGCTCCAAAACTTAGGAAGCAAACAGATGATTCTCAAATTGGCCAAATGCCAGAAGATGAGAATAACATTAATCCTAGAGAGAATGAACAGGCTGAGAGACCTCAAATAGGTCAGGAAACTTGTATTGGTCAAGATACAAATGTTGGAGTTGGCCAAAATTCTCGTATGAACACTAGGAACAATAGAACAGTGCAACTTGATGACCCAAAGAATCCAGATATTGGAGGAAGTGTGTCATCTAGCCAATTTGCTGAAATGATTGCTACATTTAAAGAACTGGCTCAAACCCAGAAGCTTATGTTACAAAAATTAGAAGAGCAATCAGGACTTAAGAGTAATCCTCTGCCTTCATTTGAGAAGGATAAAGAAGAGGCTAGCACAAGCAAATTTAAGTCAAGGCATGGAAAGGAACCTATCAATATAGATGAAATACCGAGAATCTTGGTACGAACACCGCAAAGGTGTATGATTTTCAAGCCCCCAAGCCTAGAAGAACATACAAACAAACCACTCATATCCCATTCGAACCTAGTTTTGATGGTGTACATGAGGATAAAGGTTATAAAAATGATGACTATGGGTTTGAAGGATATGGTCGTTCTACAGAAAATCATATTTTTGATAGGGCTAGTTCAAGGAGGCCTAATGTAGAATTTGGAATTCCTAAGCATCCAGGAATACGAAAATGGGAAGAGTGCATTCGAATCACCTTTATGAACTGTTACAAGGCAAGAAGGAGATTACTGAGACAGACCTCAACCTTTTGAAAACCCTCATGATAGGTTTCCAGAAGATCATATGACAAGAAATATGAATAGGGAACCACACATTAACTCAAATGTTCATTTTAAAGGAAATCCCACCCTTAGAGATGAAATATTGGGCCTTATCCAAGAAGCTTATGGACCTCTGAACCGAGGAATACAAACTCAAGCTTATAGAAAACCTTATCCAGAATGGATAGATAGGCAGTTCGAAGTCCCTAGGGGGTTTAAAATTCCTGATTTCACATTGTTTCATGGGGATGGGAAACAATCGACCACAGAACACATTGCTAGATTTACTGCTCAGTGTAAGGAATTAGGTAATAATGGTTTCAGTAAGTTGAAATTATTCTCTAATTCTTTGACAGGAACTGCCTTCGAATGGTATTCGAATTTACCACCAGAGTCGGTTCGAGTTGGCAAAGGATGGAAGAATTATTCCATGCACAATTTTACCTAACTGAGCCTGAAGTCACTATGGCTGACTTAGCAAGGTTAAAACAAAAACCTGATGAAAAGGCTGCCCAATTCATTACTAGGTTTAAAAGGGCTAGAAACAAATGCAAACTTCAATTACCAGAAGTAGAATTTGTTAGGATAGCACAAGATGGTTTAAGTAGAGAACTTAGAAAGAAGTTCGATTCTCACTAATTTAGAGATTTGGTTGATTTAACCTATAAAGCATCTAGGTATGAATCTTTGTTAGAAGAAGATGTTGATAGGAACAATTCTTCTTATTCTACTTATTACAAAGAGCCCACTTATGAAATTGATGCTGCTGAAATTATTGAACATGATCCTTGTGTGTGTGATTGTTTGGTTCGAAAAGATTCTTCTATAGCACCAAGGAATAATAAGAAAGCCATTAGCAAAGTATATTCATTTGATGTTTCCAAAGCAGATGAAATTTTTGATTACCTTTTGAAGAAAAGGTTTATCAAACTTCCTGATAATGTTAGACTTCCAACTTTGGAAGAAATCAGAGGGAAAAGTTATTGTAAATGGCATGCTTCTTGGACTCATTCAACTAAAAATTGTAATGTTTTCCGTGATAGGGTTCAAGAACAGATCAAGAAGGGAAGGATCATGTTTCCAGAAAAGGCTATGGGAATTGATACTGATCCATTTCCAAAGATTGAAGAAGTAACTGCTAACACTAATGTGCCAACATCATTGGCTAAAACTGTTCGAGAAGTGTGGCAGAATAAACAAGTACATGTTGAAATGAATTCTGTGCAAAGTGGTAGAGGAAGGCCAAATGTTGGTCAACTTCGAAATGAGGCTTACAGAAACAATAAGCCAAAACATACACCAGAGAGTTCATCTCAAAAGGGATTCAAGCAATCTCATCTTCCTATGCTCGAAGCTTCCTTTCCTTTTTGGAATGTTTATGCATGGAATGCAGAGCCAATTATTTGGTTTTTAAAGACTTGGATCGACAGGGGGTAGATTTCTTTCCAAAAAGGATGGAAAGAAAGGCCTTAGATCGAAATAATGAAAGAAGACTTTGGGTAAGCCCAAGTCAAGGAAGAAATGAGAAGCCTTGGTTGGTTTCTAAAAGAAATGTACCTTCTAGCCCAGTTCCACTAACTTCGAAGAGAGATTATCCTCCTTTGAAGAAGGTTAACACTGGGAAGGCCCCTATGGGTCAGGAAAATGAAGGGCAGGGTGAACAATTCTCCTTGGTAAAGGGGGTTCCTGATTGGTTTTTAAAGAAAATTAAACCAGAACTCTTCCAGGGATACAAAGCTCCTTCTAAGGTTGGAAACAAAATGGTCAAACCTCCAAATACCTCTGTTGGTCAATGGGTAGTAGTTCCAGATCCAAAGACCAAGACACCTCAAATGATTCCTATATTGACAAGAACTCAGAAGAGGAAATTGCAAAGGAGGTATACTAGTTTCCAAATGGAAGAATATGCCTCTAAGGAAGATCCTAATGAGGGTGATAAGATCAATCCAAGATTTAACAGACTTCGAAGAGAAGACTCTGAGGAATCTCTTCGAAAAGGGTTTACTCAAGCCGAAATAGAAACATTGGAAAGTTTGGCTGCAAGGATGGATAGTGACATGCCTCAGAATAGTCCAACTTCACCAAATTCCTTGGCAAGCTATCAATCTGGTTTTTTAGAAGCCATGATAGTGGAACAGGAAGGAGGTGAAGGCATAAGTTCATCACCAGTTGAAACATTCTCTCCCATGGAAACTTCTGCAACAGAATTGCCTGAAAAAGTGGGCATAGCAGAAGAAGAATCAGATGTACCAGTGCAGGAAAAAAGGACCATCCAGTTTGGGACTTTACCTGAAGTTCAAATTAATATGGTTTCTCCTTCATTTAACTTTGGACCTTTTGGACCAAACTACTCACCAGTTCGAAGGGCATTACAGCCAACAGTTGCTCCTATGGAGGTCATTGATGTATCAAGTGATGATGAATATGATCTTACATATGATAATGGTTGGAATGATGGTTGGGGAGCTTTGATTTCAAAGGTTCAAAAAGAAGAAGAAGAGGAAGATTTTATGGTCATGGTTAATGCTTTGGAGGAGCCAGAAGTAACATCAAAGGAAAGAGCAATTTTTGTTCCAGAAACTGAAAATGATTCTAAGTATCCTTTGATTGTTGATTTGAATTGTGCTAATCTTTCTTACCCTTTCAGATCACCTTCAAGTGATATGAGGCACCATTTGAAACCACTGTACATCTCTGCAGAATTCGATGGGATTTTGTTAAACAGGGTTTTGGTTGATAATGGTGCAGCAGTAAACATTCTGCCTTCAAGGACTTTGAAAAAGTTGGGGAAAGAAAAGGTTCGATTGATCCCAACAAGCACATCTATTGCTGGCTTTACTGGTGAAAGTAAAAGTCCTAAAGGAATTGTTTCTATACGCCTGAAAGTTGGCCAAGTGGAAACTGATACAGCCTTTTTTGTGGTGGATACATTCACAAGTAAGTACAATGCCTTGCTTGGTAGGGATTGGATTCATGTCAATGGTTGTATTCCATCTTCGATGCACCAAACCCTGATGATTGTGAAGTACGAAAATGGAAAAGAAGTGGGGGTCGAAGAGGTGAAAGCAGACCCACATCCTTTCAGTACTTCAGCAAATTGTGCAGAGGCTGAAATGTATAAACCTGAAATCATTCCTCTAAGTGAAATTGCACAACCTGCCACCCCTCCATCCAATGTATTGGAAATTGGAGAATTGGCAGAGTTAAAATCTAAGCTTAAACAAGCAATTGATTATGAATCAGACAATTCACCAGATGAGGCTGCTTGGATGTGAGTCCAAGACAGAGTTCGAAGAGGCCAACTCATTGGCTTTAGTCAAGTTTATGGCTCTAGAAATAGAGCAGAAGTTACAGGAAACAGATGATTGGGAAGAATTATTGGCTGAGAAATCTGACTGGGGGTTGAAGCCATTTGAATTCGAAAAGGCCTTTGTTGGTCAGGTTGATTCTCAAGATCCTTTAGAAGAAGTGGAATTGGGAGAAGGGATTGTTCCAAACACTGTTCAAATCAACAGAGAACTTGATGCTGCTTCGAAGGCAAGGTTGATCACAGTGCTTAAAGAGAACAAAGAGTGCTTTGCTTGGAGCTATAAAGAATTGACAGGTTTGAATAGAGATTTGGTTGAACATAGATTGCCTATTAAATCTAATTTCAAACCTTTCAAACAACTTCCAAGAAAAATGTCTCCTGAAACCATCTTATTGGTTAAAAAGGAAATTCAAAATCTTTTAAATGCTGGTTTTATTAGAACAGCAAGATATGTGGAATGGCTATCAAATATTGTTCCTGTTATCAAGAAAAATGGGAAGATTAGGGTTTGCATTGATTTTAGAAACCTAAACATTGCAACCCCTAAGGATGAATACCCAATGCCCGTAGTAGACATGCTGGTGGATAGTTCTGCAGGTCATAAAATCATGTCTATTATGGATGGACATTCAGGATATAATCAAATTTGTATAGCTGAAGAAGATGTTCATAAAACCGCATTTAGAGCCCCTGGCAATCTTGGGACCTTCGAATGGGTCAAAATGCCTTTTAATAAAAATGCTGGTGCTACTTATCAAAAAGCAATGAACACTATTTTTCATGAAATAGTTGGGGGTTTTTTAGAGTGTTACATAGATGACATTATTGTCAAATCAAAATCTATGGATGAGCATGTAGACCATTTGAAAAAGCTTTTCAAAGATGAAACATTATCAATCGAAGTTGAATCCTGCTAAATGTGCTTTTGGAGTAACAAACGGGATGGAGAGGACTTTTGGACAAAGGAGCATGAT
>CM029271.1:10537916-10573288 GCA_016920895.1 Vaccinium myrtillus
GCTCTTATTACATGTTTATTCCATTCTTAGCTCTAGCTTTCCTAAACAATAATTCTAAGGGTACAGAAGATGTACGTACAGAAGATGTACGTACAGAAAATGTACAGAACTCTTCGGGGACCCACTTTTGGTTCCTATACGAATGATCCGAGCCGTTTATTCATCTTAAAATTCTTTTCTGAGGGGTCTCACGAGAAATCAGCTCAATCGGACGTGCGTAAGTGCTTGATCCAAAACTCCTCCATTTCATTCTAGAAAATTTAGTACGAAACGGAGGAGTTTTGGATCAAGCACTTACGCATGTCCGATTGAGCTGATGTCGCGCGAGGCTACTCGGAAAATAATTTTTAGATGAACGAACGGCTTGGATCATTCGTGTGGGACCCAAAAGTGGGTCTCTTAAGTGATTTGTACATTTTCCGTACGTACACCTGCTGTATGTGTAGCAATGTCTCTTTCGTAAACCATATGTCTGACCAAAAATGCTATCAGGACCGATCTAAGGGACCGATGATGTACCGATGGAGCTGGCATGTAGGGGTCCCACACACTCTCTCCTCTTTTGATCCTTTTGGCGAAAAATTGGCCGGCCAGCTTCTCCCAATTCAAAATTTTTGGGGATTTTTGAAACCCCAACAACATCTTCAGTTGAACCCAAATCATCTCTCTCTCTCTCTCTCTCTCTCTCATATCTTCATAACCCAGAGCATCTCCACTCCTTTAACACTCGAACTTATATTTGAGTAAAAATTACCAAAAACACCACTCCACTCCTTACTCAAATCCATTACAAAATTTGAGTTTACTCAAAATTTTCACCAAATTTGGTTTGAATAAAATCTTTACTCAAAATTTTTAGGCCATTTCCCCCCTCTCAAATTTACAATTATGTCATTAATGAAGTCTTTACTCAAATTGATGTCTACATTTGCTTTTATTTATTGGAGTGTTCCATATCAAATTAAGTTTTTACTCAAATCTAAGTAAAATATTGAAGAAAGGGTGGAGATGCTCTTATTACATGTTTATTCCATTCTTAGCTCTAGCTTTCCTAAACAATAATTCTAAGGGTACAGAAGATGTACGTACAGAAGATGTACGTACAGAAAATGTACAGAACTCTTCGGGGACCCACTTTTGGTTCCTATACGAATGATCCGAGCCGTTTATTCATCTTAAAATGCTTTTCTGAGGGGTCCCACGAGAAATCAGCTCAATCGGACGTGCGTAAGTGCTTGATCCAAAACTCCTCCGTTTCATTCTAGAAAATTTACTATGAAACGGAGGAGTTTTGGATCAAGCACTTACGCATGTCCGATTGAGCTGATGTCGCGCGAGGCTACTCGGAAAATCATTTTTAGATGAATGAACGGCTCGGATCATTCGTGTGGGACCCAAAAGTGGGTCTCTTAAGTGATTTGTACATTTTCCGTACGTACACCTACTGTATGTGTAGCAATGTCTCTTTCGTAAACCATATGTCTGACCAAAAATGCTATCGGGACCGATCTAAGGGACCAATGATGTACTGATTGAGCTGGCATGTAGGGGTCCCACACACTCTCTCCTCTTTTGATCCTTTTGGTGAAAAATTGGCGGGCCAGCTTCTCCCAATTCGAAAATTTTGGGGATTTTTGAAAGCCCAAAAACATCTTCAGTTGAACCCAAAGCATCTCTCTCTCTCTCTCTCTCTCTCATATCTTCATAAGCCCCACCCCTGCGAAACTGACACTGGTCGAAGCAAACATTGTCGCCCTCCCAAAACGCACCACCGTCGCCGCCTCTCTCTCGCCATCGCCGCCTATCTCGCGCGACCCCATCGGTGTCGCCTTTCTCTTGCCGTCCCACCGTTACTGCCTGAGCTCCGGTGAGAAAACCCTACCCAGTTTGTCCTAATTTTTTAAAAACCCCCAAATCTGATATTAGGGCTTGTGAAAAAATCCTTCTTGTTGCTGTGTTTATTGAAGAATATTATTGCATGGGTCTTCTGCTTTCAAAAACCCTAATTCGAAACCCCCTAATCTGAAAACCCCATAAGATAGATTTAATTGATATTTTTTTCGTTTTGATTTTGGGGTTAAGACGTTAAGTCTTCATATATAAATACTCGATTCTTGGGTATTGGATGAGTTGTTGGACTTGAATTCTTGGGTATTAGTTACACAAATATAGATTAAAGAAGTCAATGGTGGTGATAAGATGTGAAGGTTTATCCTCACCTTTTGTTGGAGTTCCTGAGATGATCCATTCAAGGTTTTAAATCTCGGTATCGGTGTATCGGTATCGGTTGCGGTATTGGTGTATCGGTATCGAGACATATCGGCGATACGTCGCGGGAATCGGCTGTCTCGGCCGTGAATTTTTTAAAATCATTAGCAATATGTAGAAAACTTGATTTTACACTTTTTTTTTTCTCTCATTAGCTTAATTAGTAATATTTTAACCTAAAATATTGATGCAGACCGGGTTGCGTCAACATGGTTGGACAGGCTGCGCCCGCGTAGGCCCAAAAAGGCCTGAGTGTCAGAATAAGGCTGTCGGTATCGATACTGTCATTGTGCCGTATCGATACCGTGCTGCCAATTGGCAAACAGAAGCCACCCGTATCGATACGGGCCTTTCCCCGTATCGATACCGAGTGCCCTAACTTGGCCGATTGGCTTACCTCGTTATTTTGCTGTTATTTCCGATTTTTTCCCTTTTTAGCAATTTTACGTTTTCCATTGATTTGCCTTCCTTTTTCGGAGCAAATCAATTAGGGTTTCTAGCTTCCTATATAATAAGTTGTAAGCCTAAACGGCTAGGGTTGGTGATTATTGAATTAAGAACGAGTTTTACTCATATTTTGATCGTTTAAGGAGGGAGTACCTCTGGGTCGATCTTGTTCGTGTTTCTCTTGCACGATTGTTTCTGTTCCATAGGCTGCGCTACATCAGTTGGTATCGAGCCCAAGTTTCAATCTGTCATGGCTGCGAGGCGCGGTGGAGGAGGACGAACAAGAGGGGGTGCACGAACCGGCCTGGTATGGACGAAATCTATGAACGAGATGATCTTTGCTCGGGATGCTCGGATAGAGGAGGGTCTTGCTTTGAACTCAAAGCCATGTTTGGAAATATTATCCAACGCGTGGATGCTTTAGAGGTCGCCGATCCAACTCGCCGTCGTCTGTTAGACCTAACCCTCGGGAGGAGGAAGGTTTTCGGATGATGAGAGTTCCAACCCTTTTGCTGGTCATTACCATCAACGGGGAAGGGATAGGGAGTTCGTGGCTAGAACCCATGACTCTCATGCTTGGGAAAAAAGTATCAAGATTGACCTACCAGAATTTCAGGGCAATCTGTCACCGGAGGAATTTTCGGACGGGTGGTGAACGCTATAGACGAAGTCATGGATTTCAAAGGGGTTCTGTGGATAGGAGGGTTCCTCTTGTGGCGACCGCCAGTTCAGGGGTAGAGCTTCTGCGTGGTGGCAGCAACTGAAAATCAGTAGGAGTCGGAACGGGAAGTCCAAGATTACTGATTGGGAAAAGCTGAAGAAGAAGATGCGGGTGGAGTTCCTTCCCCATAACTATACCCGTATCATGTATCAGAGATTGCAGAATCTTCGCCAGAACACGCGTTCTGTCGACGATTACACCGAAGAGTTTTATCAACTTGTGGCCAGAAACGATTTAGCAGAATCTACGGAGCAGCAGACTGCAAGGTATGTTGGTGGTTTACGTCAACAAATGCAAGATGAGTTAATGATGTATGATTTGTGTTCTGTTTCGGATGCCCATCAGAGGGCTTTAGTGTTAGAAAAACGGTTCAATAGAAGGCCGGCGGGTAATTGGAACAGTGTTGTTCGATCAACTGCGGGGGCTGCGCCACCTGTGCGTGCAGTTATTCCTCAACCCGTAGTGCCAAAGAACAACTAACGACGACGGCGCGGCTTTAAATGCTTTAAGTGTGGGGAGCCGAGGTCATCGTATGTCGGATCGGGCAGAAAGGCGATCGTCGGGGAAAGGCCTTGTTCATAGATCGGGAGGGTTGTTCGGGATGCCACCGAGGATTATGATCGGGATGCTATATACGATGACAATAATGGGGAGGGAGGAGATAGAATGCCTGGTGACACGGGGTCGCCACCGCTTTGGTGGTTCGAAGGGTGTGTTATGCGCCCGAGAATCGAAGGGGAGTCATGGTTACGCAACAACATATTCCAGTCCACTTGCACAATTGGCGGCAAAGTTTGCCGCTATGTGATTGATTCGGGCAGTTGCGAGAACGTGGTGTCAGAAGAGGCAGTGCAAAAACTGAACTTGAAAACAGAGGCGCATCCCAATCCTTACAAATTGAGTTGGTCAAGAAGGGTAATGAGGTAAAAGTTTTCAGTGTATTTGTTTAGTTTCTTTTTCAATGGCCTCTAAATATAAGGACAAAGTGCATGGTGTGATGTTGTGGCTATGGACGCTTGTCATCTCGCTTTTGGGGCGTCCGTGGCGTATGATCGTAAAGTCGCGCATGATGGTGGGTCTAACACCTACAGTTTAATTTACGGGGGTACAAAGATTAAATTGTTACCATCTAGGGAGTGAGCCCCTGTGGGTCCTAATCTATTAGCAAGGGCGCAGATGGAAGAGGAGATTGCGGAATCTGGGGTTGCTTATGTTTTGGTTGGGAAAGATATTGGGCGGGATCAATCCGAGACTGCAGTTCTGCTATTATTCAACCCCTTTTGTTGGAGTTTGGGGATGTTTTCGGTGGAATTCGGAGGGATTGCCACCGCTACGTGACATTCAACACCAAATTGATTTGGTGCCCGGTGCTAACTTGCCAAACCGAGCCCATTACCGGATGAGTCCAAAGGAGCATGAGGAGTTGCGTAGACAGGTGGAAGAGTTGCTCTCCAAGGGTTTCATTCAAGAGAGCCTCAGTCCCTGTGCAGTTCCGGCTTTATTAACGCCAAAGAAGGATGGGTCATGGCGGATGTGCGTGGACAGCCGGGCTATCAATAAAATCATTGTGAGGTACCGATTTCCCATTCCTCGCTTAGATGATTTGTTGGATCAATTATCGGGGCCAAAGTGTTGACAAATTGGACTTAAGGAGTGGCTATCATCGATTCGGATCAGACCGGGGGACGAGTGGAAGACTGCCTTTAAGACTCGTGAGGGTTTGTATGAATGGCTGGTTATGCCATTTGGTTTGTCAAACGCGCCTAGTACTTTCATGCGTGTGATGAACCAAGCGCTGCGACCGTTTATTGGTAAGTCTGTTGTGGTATATTTCGATGATATTTTGATTTATAGTGCCACGCCGGACTTACACATGCAGCACTTAAGAGAAGTTCTGGAAGTCCTACGAAGGGAGAAGCTGTTTGGGGGCCTGAAGAAGTGTGCCTTCATGACAGACTCAGTCCTATTTTTGGGATACATTGTTTCGAAGGATGGACTTGCTGTGGATGAATCAAAGGTGGAGGCGATCAGACAATGGCCCGGACCACGGACTTTGTTTGATATTCGGAGCTTTCATGGGTTGGCGTCATTCTATCGCCGATTCATACCACACTTCAGCACTATTATGGCTCCGATCACAGAATGTATGAAAGGAGGAAGCTTTACATGGACAGCAGAGGCAACAGAGGCTTTCAGAGAGATCAAGTTGAAGCTAACTAGTGCTCCAGTGCTAATCCTTCCAGATTTTTCACAGCCGTTTGAGTTACATTGTGATGCCTCGAAGGTAGGAATTGGGGCTGTTCTTAGTCAGAATTCGAAGCCGGTTGCTTACTTCAGCGAGAAGCTCAATGGGGGAAAGGTGAATTACAGCACGTATGATGTGGAGTTCTATGCAGTCGTGCGGGCTTTGCACCATTGGTACCACTACCTTATTCACAGTGACTTCGTGCTGTATTCGGATCATGAGGCACTGAAACATCTGAATAGCCAGGACAAGCTATCCCACCGACATGCTAAATGGGCTGCTTATATACAGCAGTTCACCTTTGTGATTAAGCACAAAGCAGGGACGTTGAATCGAGTTGCCGATGCCCTCAGCCGTCGTTCTTCCTTGCTGACTTGCATGCGCACTGAGGTACTTGGTTTCGATTCTTTTCGTGCGTTGTTGGCTGTGGATCCTTTTTTCTCACATGTGTTGGATGTTATTTCCAAGGGTGAACCGAGTGTGTTTCACCTTCATGATGGCTTTCTATTCAAGGGTAATGCCTTATGTGTTCCAGAGTCGAGTCTGCGGCTCAAAATTATTACTGACTTGCATAATGAAGGGCATGTGGGTCGTGATAAGACCCTTGCTTTGGTGGCTGCATCATATTATTGGCCTACTTTACGGCGGGATGTTTACCGGTTTGTGAGAGCTTGTCATATCTGTTGTGTTTCTAAGGGTGGGGCCACTAACGCCGGACTCTATATGCCTCTGCCTATTCCTACACAACCATGGGCGGATGTGAGCATGGATTTTGTCCTTGGTCTCCCTCGTACCCAGCGGGGCAAAGATTCTATTTATGTGGTAGTGGACAGGTTCTCGAAGATGGCTCACTTTATTCCTTGCACTAAAACCACCGATGCTGTTAAGGTAGCACAGTTGTATTTTGACAGTGTTTATCGTTTACATGGGCTGCCTGTATCTATTGTTTCAGACAGGGACACACGTTTCTTGAGCCACTTTTGGCGTTGTTTGTGGAGGCTGGCAAACACACAGCTCGATTTTAGTACTTCCTATCATCCCCAGACTGATGGCCAAACTGAGGTGGTCAATCGTTCTTTGGGCAACATGCTGCGCAGTTTGGTGGGTGAACACCTTGGGTCATGGGATCTGAAGCTGGCTCAGGTTGAGTTTGCATACAATCATTCAGTGAATCGGAGTACGGGTCATTCTCCATTTCAGATTATCTATGGATGCAATCCGCGAGCCCCTGTCGATCTCGCTCCGGTGCCTGATTTGAAGCGTGTGCATTGGAAGGCCCAAGACTTTATGGCACATTTGAAGGGCATACATGAGGCTACCCGACAGCAGTTGGAGGTCTCTACCTCCAAGTACAAGGACGCAGCCGACAAGAAGCGTCGTTTGGTGGAATTTGAGGTGGGCGATTTCGTATATGCCGTGCTAACCAAGGATCGTTTTCCGGAAGGGGAATACAACAAGCTTAAGGCCAGGAAGATTGGGCCCTTGGAGGTCCTTGCGAAGATCAATCCCAATGCGTACCGTTTGAATCTGCCTAGCCACGTGCGCACATCGGATGTGTTCAATGTCAAGCATCTGATTCCGTTTGTGGGTGATAGCTCATCTTCTGATGATTGCAATTCGAGGTCGAATTCTTTTCAAGCAGGAGAGGATGATGCAGACCGGGTTGCGTCAACATGGTTGGACAGGCTGCGCCCGCGTAGGCCCAAAAAGGCCTGAGTGTCAGAATAAGGCTGTCGGTATCGATACTGTCATTGTGCCGTATCGATACCGTGCTGCCAATTGGCAAACAGAAGCCACCCGTATCGATACGGGCCTTTCCCCGTATCGATACCGAGTGCCCTAACTTGGCCGATTGGCTTACCTCGTTATTTTGCTGTTATTTCCGATTTTTTCCCTTTTTAGCAATTTTACGTTTTCCATTGATTTGCCTTCCTTTTTCGGAGCAAATCAATTAGGGTTTCTAGCTTCCTATATAATAAGTTGTAAGCCTAAACGGCTAGGGTTGGTGATTATTGAATTAAGAACGAGTTTTACTCATATTTTGATCGTTTAAGGAGGGAGTACCTCTGGGTCGATCTTGTTCGTGTTTCTCTTGCACGATTGTTTCTGTTCCATAGGCTGCGCTACATCAAATATGAATTAAAAAAATTATGTAACGTAAAAAAAAAAACTAAAAAGGATTGTTTCCATCTATTAACCACCCACCGCCTATATTAAAAACACAAAAAAACTTTT
The DNA here is from genome assembly GCA_016920895.1 of Vaccinium myrtillus. Taxonomy (NCBI): domain Eukaryota; kingdom Viridiplantae; phylum Streptophyta; class Magnoliopsida; order Ericales; family Ericaceae; genus Vaccinium; species Vaccinium myrtillus. Next base: position 10,545,833 of record CM029271.1, read on the forward strand.
ATTTTTTTCATAGTTTCATTTACACCAGTAACCAAACCCACACCCACACACTCTCTCTCTCTCTCTCTCTCTCTCTCTCTCTCTCTCTCTCTCTCTCTCTCTCTCTCTCCGACCCCCCTCTTTCTCCGTCGCCGCTACACAGAGCAACCGATCTCCTCTCTCTCTCTCGCCGACGATGACGATCCGACGCAGCAGATATGTATTTTTTTTCTTCTGATCTTCTATTTTTTTTTAAAATAATCTATTGTAGTGTTCAAGATCTGGTTGTTTTGGTGTTCAAGATCTGGTTTTCTTGGTGTTGTAAATTATAATCTCTCATTTTCTTTTTTTTGCTAATTTTTGGTTCACTAATAATTTTTCAAAATGTTTGAGCTCTGTTTTTTTTTCCTATTTTCCGTATCGGCCGAGACAGATGCCGTATCGGCCGAGACACCGATATGTCTCGGGTATCGGCCAAGACAGGGTGCGATTTTTCCTCACACCGAGATATCGGCTTGTATCCGTATCGGAGGCCCCAAATACCGGTACGTATCGGTCGATACGAGACGTCTTGGCCGATATTTAAATCTATGGATCCATTGTAGGTTTGCATAAGTTATGCAGTGGTTTGGGATCCCAATTTGGGAAATTCACAGCCTGATCCATTGTGGGTTTCTTGTCTAATGCAGGTCCATATATAGCAGCAGCACAATCTATTCACGCATCTTTGTGCATAAATAGGTCTATACTAGCTAGGCCAATGTCCCTTCTTGTAGAAAGTTGCTTCTACAAATTCTATTTACAGAAAATTGGCCTTAAGGCCAAGTTTGGAGTTTTAAATGGTGTTTAGTCCAGTTTAACTTATTTCAACGCTTCTAATACATTGATGTGAAATTGTTGAGGGTTCAAGGAGAACAATAGACAAAAATACCCTTAATGATAAAAAAAAATTACAAAGAAAGGCCGGTATAGTAGGACTGCAGCCCATAACTTTTCCAATTTCCATTAGATGTTGACTAACGAACCTTTAAATTGAGGAGTCGTGCCATCACTTTTTTTGTGACCCATTACTCTCTCTCTCTCTCTCTCTCTCATGCGTGGGTCACTCTTTAATTTTGGGATTGGGTTCAATTTTGGATTCAATTTTAGGGGGTTAGGCTCTTTGAGGTAGGTTATAGTAAGTTTAGGCATTTTGGGTTTAGGCACTTAGGGTGCACTTTCCAATTATAGGGTTTTACCTGTTTAGGCACTTTTATAGGGTACCCTAGTATTTTAGGCACTTTGATAGGGTACCCTAGGGTTTAGGTTTAGGGTGCACTTTCCAATTACAGAGTTTTAGTGGTTTAGGCACTTTCATAGGGTACCCTAGGGTTTTAGGCACTTTCATAGGGTACCCTAGGGTTTTAGGCACTTTCATAGGGTACCCTACGGTTTAGGTTTAGGCACTTTCATTAGGTTTGGGGGTTTAGGCACTTTCATAGGGTTTAGGGGGTTTAGGCACTTTCATGTGCTAGCGGGCGCATTTTTGGAATGTGTAGGTGATTTGTCCTTTTGGCATTAAAGAATTAGTTTGTGTCTTATTTCCATGATTAACTCATATATCATGTCCTTGTCGAAGAAAGACTCTTGTATTTATGGTAGCTCTCAAGTTTGTATATTATGTGTTCATAGATGTCCGTCAAATATGTAGAAATGTATTAGCTCTATCTAAGAAAACGTAGAACCTGTTAAAAAAGAAGAAGAAGAAGGCTTTAAGGGGGATTTTGTAGGAGCTACCGAGAGGGAGAGAGAGAGAACGGGGAAGGGTATTGGAAATCTTGGTAAGACTTGAACTTGAGCTTGTTATTGGGATTTCCTCTCTTTGATTTGGGAGTTATGTATTGTATTGCAAATTTTGAAAAGAAAAGGGAATCTGAACGTAGCTGTGCAAATTTTGTTAAAAAAACCTTGTTTTTAATCGTTGAGATTAAATTGGTAAGAGCTGATACATGCTTTAATTTGCATGTGATTACTGGAATTTCATTCTTGGATCAAGAACTGGAAATTAGGTGCTGGAAAAATGGAATCTAGGTGCTGAAAATGTGAAATAGTTGCTGCAACTGTGTGATTAGGTGCAGAACACTGTTTTTTAGTTGCTGAAAATGCCATTCTAAGTCTGAAAATGTTGCTGTAACTGTTATTTAAATGCAGAAAACTGGTCTTCGGAATACCGAAATGAGTTTTGGGTTGTCAAAACTGCTAGTTAGTTGCTGGAAACTGATTTTGATGCTGAAACTGCACTGTTTGGTGCTGAAATTGCACAAATCAGATTTCAACATTCCTGTATTGTATGTGCAATGAGATACTCCCTCCGTCCCTTTTTAAGTGTTTAACTTTCTATATTGGGCTGTCCCTAAATAAGTGTGTAGTTGGAAAAGTTAATGGGTAAAAGCTTGTACAATTATCATTTTGTCCTTTTCAAAAGTTAGTGGGTAAAGAGTTAATGGGTAAAGAGTTAATAGGTAAAAGTGGAGGATAAATTTGGAAGGTAGAGGTAAAAGTTGAAGTGAAAAGTGTAAAGTGGAGGAAAAAGTTGATGTGAAAGGTGTAATGATGATGTTTTTTTAATAAGTTGGATTTACGAAGTAACACATTTAAAAAGGGATGGAAGGAGTATTACATTTTCACAATTTCCTACGGTTTTTCAACGAACAGATGGTCCTATCTTGCAAGCTCGGAAAAGAGACGGTAAATCCTTGGAGCCAAGAATGGCAAAAAAAGATGCATAATATGACTTAGGATTTTTTTTTTCCTTTTCATTTTGTTTGTATATAGTATGTTCGGTTCATGCCTCTTTTGCAAAACATTATGTATTCATGTTGGCCAAACTAGTGGATGGTGCATTTTTTATTCTACTTGTTTTGATTTTAAGAACTTTTGTTTCAATTGCAATGTGCGACACGGTTTGAGTCTGATTTTTTATTGAATTAAGGTTTGCTCTATTGTGATTGCTTACTGAGACGCTATGACGTCGGGCTAGACCGAAAGCAAAGGAAACTTTGTTAAATTTTCTAGAAAATAGAATGCATATTTCAAGGACACATATCACTATTCTAATAGACTCAAAAGAGAGGTCATCCTCCAAACAATTATCCAACATTGTCCAATACACGGAAGCATAATGTGCATCAAACTTTAAATGTTTGTTAGATCAACAGAAGGGGTTAGGAGTTCAGTTTAGGGTGATTAAAATACATTACTTTTCCACTATTACCAGTAAAAAGAAAATCTACGTCCAAGACACTCGTCGTTTCTAAAGGAAAAGCCAAACAACAAAACGAAACATGTCACAAATGGGGGGAATACTTTTGATACGTAATTTTTGTACTCCTTTTATCCACATGAACACATTTTGTCAACGTTCATGTAAACCTGAAAAAAAAATAAATAATGGCCCTTCGATAACGAGTGAAGAGTATAATTGACAATTAAAATATAATTTTCCAATTTCATGTAAACAAAGACAAAAAAAAATCTTGGATGCATAGGGAAGGTGCAAGAACTATTTTAGACTTTTCTAAACTAACATGTACAAAGGTACACAGTGTATGTACGAAGCTAATGGGAGTGTTGTTTTTTTTTTTTTTTTTGGTTCGTCGGAACATCAAAGTACAGAACAAAGCCTAACAACAGCAAATAACGCAACGATTGACCAGATTAGACTCGCCCCAGAGAAGAAGGATGAGCATCCAACTTCAACCAACGACGGGGGCTTATGCGCCATAAAGACTAAATTGCCCCGACGCCGTCGCTACACTACTGCTGAAACAGCTGAAAGCAACAAGAAAAAACCCAAAACATACAAAGCAAATGGGCCAAGCCCAGAAAAACCCTAACTACCAAATCCAACCAAACCGCTGCCACCCCAGGAGCTCACCACACACCGAGCACCAAAAGACGCACCGCCGGGAACCACTGTCGCCACACGGAGCTTCAGACTGCCGCATCACCAAGACGAGCCTCAACCACACGAGGACCACTCAAAACACCCAACATCAGCACCACAGAAAGCACCAGCCGGATGAAAATCGCCGTCCAGGAGCACGACCTCCGCTGCCACCAGAGGTCGCAAGACCTCACCACCCGAAAGCAGCCCAACCGCTAGTCGTTAAGCCAAAACCGAGATCCTCCAGCAAGGAAACCGGCGCGCTGGCCGCCGGACCGACACACCGTTTGGCATAGCAGCCGTATCCAACACCGCGGCCACCGTCAGATCCAACCAGATGGGGAGGGGAGAAACCGCAAGAGAGAACATGAGGATGGAGGGGAGGAGGTGGTAGAGAGAAGGAGGAAGAGGAGAAGGGGAGGATCCCCGGGGGGGAGGAGGAGGAGGAGCCGCTCCACCCCCCCAAGCGAAAAAACCCTAGGTTGAGGCGACTGAGGCTTGAAGAGGGTTAAAGAGAGAGAGAGAGAGTCTTGAGAGTGTGGGAGTGTTGTTTATATATATAAAATACTATCTCCCATAGTCACACAATAATGAAACCTGTTACCTCTAACAAATCGTCACACAATAATAAAACCTGTTACCTCTAACAAATCTCCCCCCCTCTTCCCCTCTCTCTCTCTTTCATGGAACTCACCACCCACCGAGCACCAAAAGAAGCACCGCCGGGAACCACTGTCGCCACACGGAGCTTCAGACTGCCGCATCACCAAGACGAGCCTCAACCACACGAGGACCACTCAAAACACCCAACATCAGCACCACGGAAATCACCAGCCGGATGAAAATCGCTGTCCAGGAGCACGGCCTCCGCTGCCACCAGAGGTCGCGAGACCTCACCACCCAAAAACAGCCCAACCGCTAGTCGTTAAGCCAAAACTGAGATCTTCCAGCAAGGAAACCGGCGCGCTTGGCCGCCGGGCCGACACACCGTTAGGCATAGCAGCCGTAGCCAACACTGCGGCTACCGTCAGATCCAACCAGATGGGGAGGGGAGAAACCGCAAGAGAAAACATGAGGATGGAGGGGAGGAGGGAGGAGGTGGTAGAGAGAAGGAGGAAGGGGAGGAGCCTCGGGGAGGAGGAGGAGCCGCTCCAGCCCCCCAGGCAGAAAATCCCTAGGTTGAGGGGCTGAGGCTTGAAGAGGGATAAAGAGGGAGAGAGAGAGAGAGTCTTGAGAGTGTGGGAGTGTTGTTTACATATATAAAATACTATCTCCCATAATCACACAATAATGAAACCTGTTACCTCTAACAAATCGTCACACAATAATGAAACCTGTTACCTCTAACAAATCTCCACCCTTCTTCTCCTCTCTCTCTCTTTCATGGAACTAAAACATCAAATGAGGGTACGGATGGGCTGGTTCATCAAACTTGTGTTGATTTTGATGGTGGTGGTGGTGGCTCTAGCCATACCGAGAAGGAGAAGGCAATGCAATTGAATTGTAGTGGCCGCGGTGGCGGAGGCGGTGATAAGTTTCCCAAAGAGCCGTTTAAATATTTTACAAACCTTTTTAACACAGTGAATGATCCACAAACCGATGAACTCATTTCCTGTGGTGCTAGCCGTACAAGCTTTATCATTCGGAACCATAACAAGTTTGCTGAGGAATTGTTGGCACACAAGAATTTAGCCTCCTTCATTCGTGTGATCAAAATCTATGTATGCAACCGACGACTTTTTCTTCCAACAGTTAGGGTTTTAGAACTTTGGATACTCTGTTGTTGGTGGTGGGTTTCCTCAGGTGAGTTGCCACACCAGGTTGCCGTGATCGAGGAACCCGTCTTTCCCGCGGTTTTGTCACCACCGATTAACCGACGACGTGTGTGGAATTTGTTAGTGCAAATTTTGGGATTTTTTTATTTCCTTTGAAAATGGGATGGTGGGATGCGGCTAGTCTGGGTAACGGGTGAAGAGCTTTGAAGAGTATAAAAAATGGCCCTTCGGTAATGAGTGAAGAGTATAATTGACAATTAAAATATAATTTTCCAATTTCACGTAAATAAAGACAAAAAAAAAAATCTTCGATGCATCGGGAACGTCTAAAAACTATTTTAGACGTTTCTAAACTAACCTGTACTGAGGTACACAGTGTATGTATGAAGATGGTGGTGGGAGTGTTGTTTATATACACAACACTATCTCCCATAGTCACACAATAACGAAACCTGTTAGTTCTAACAAATCGTCACACGATAATTAAACCTATGACCTCTAACAAATCACCCCCCCTCTTCCCCTCTCTCTCTCTCTCTCTCTCTCTCTCTCATGGAACCAAAACATCAAATGTGGGTACGGATGGGCTGGTTCATCAAACTTGTGTTGATTTTGATGGTGGAGTTGGCTCTAGCCATACCGAGAAGGAGAAGGCAATGTCAATGAGTGGTAGTGGCCGCGGTGGCGGTGATCAGTTTCCCAAAAAGCCGTTATAATATTTGACAAATCTTTTTAACATAGTGAATGATCCACAAACCGATGAACTCATTTACTGTGGTGCTAGCCGTACAAGCTTTATCATTCGGAACCATAACAAGTTTGCTGAGGAATTGTTGGCACACAACAATTTGGCCTCCTTCATTCGTGTGATCAACAACTATGTGTGTAACCGACGACTTTTTCTTCCAACAGTTAGGGTTTTAGACCTTTGGATACTCTGTTGATGGTGGTGGGTTTCCTCAGTTGAGTTGCCACACCAGGTTGCCGTGATTGAGGAACCCATCTTTCCCACGGCGTTGTCACCACCGATTAACCGACGACGTGTGTGGAATTTGTTAGTGCAAATTTTGGGATTTTTTATTTCCTTTGAAAATGGGATGGTGGGATGCGGCTAGTCTGGTTAATGGGTGAAGGGCTTTGAAGAGTATAAAAAATGGCCCTTCGGTAACGAGTGAAGAGTATAATTGAAAATTAAAATATAATTTTCCAATTTCACGTAAATAAAGACAAAAAAAAAAATCTTGGATGCATAGGGAAGGTGCAAGAACTATTTTAGACTTTTCTAAACTAACCTGTACTAAGGTACACAGTGTATGCATGAAGATGGTGGTGGGAGTGTTGTTTATATACACAACACTATCTCCCATAGTCACACAATAACGAAACCAGTTAGCTCTAACAAATCGTCACACAATAATTAAACCTATTACCTCTAACAAATCTCCCCCGCCCCCTCTCTTCCCCTCTCTCTCTCCCTCTCTCTCTCTCATGGAACCAAAACATCAAATGTGGGTAAGGATGGGCTGGTTCATCAAACTTGTGTTGATTTTGATGGTGGAGTTGGCTCTAGCCATACCGAGAAGGAGAAGGCAATGTCAATGAGTGGTAGTGGCCGCGGTGGCGGTGATCAGTTTCCCAAAGAGCCGTTATAATATTTGACAAACCTTTTTAACATAGTGAATGATCCACAAACCGACGAACTCATTTACTGTGGTGCTAGCCGTAGAGGCTTTATCATTCGGAACCATAACAAGTTTGCTGAGGAATTGTTGGCACACAACAATTTGGCCTCCTTCATTCGCGTGATCAACAACTATGTATGTAACCGACGACTTTTTCTTCCAACAGTTAGGGGTTTAGACCTTTGGATACTCTGTTGATGGTGGTGGGTTTCCTCAGGTGAGTTGCCACACCAGGTTGCCGTGATGGAGGAACCCGTCTTTCCCGCGGCGTTGTCACCACCGATTAACCGACGACGTGTGTGGAATTTGTTAGTGCAAATTTTGGGATTTTTTTATTTCCTTTGAAAATGGGATGTTGGGATGCGGCTAGTCTGGGTAATGGGTGAAGAGCTTTCAAGAGTATAAAAAATGGCCCTTCGGTAACGAGTGAAGAGTATAATTGACAATTAAAATATAATTTTCCAATTTCATGTAAATAAAGACAAAAAAAAAATCTTGGATGCGTAGGGAAGGTGCAAAAACTATTTTAGACTTTTCTAATCTAACCTGTACCAAGGTGCACAGTGTATGTACGAAGATGGTGGGAAAGTTGTTTATATATACAACACTATCTCACGTAGTCACACAATAATGAAACCTGTTACCTCTAACAAATCGTCACACAATAATGAAACCTGTTACCTCTAACAAATCTCCCCCTCTTCCCCTCTCTCTCTCTCATGGAACCAAAACATCAAGTGCAGGTACAGATGGGCTGGTTCATCAAAATTGTGTTGATTTTGATGGTGGAGGTGGTTCTAGCCATACCGAGAAGGAGAAGGCAATGTCAATGAATGGTAGTGGCCGCGGCGGCGGTGATCAGTTTCCCAAAGAGCCGTTTAAATATTTGAGAAACCTTTTTAACATAGTGAATGATCCACAAACCGATGAACTCATTTACTGTGGTGCTAGCCGTACAAGCCTTATCATTCGGAACCATAACAAGTTTGCTGAGGAATTGTTGGCACACAAGAATTGGGCCTCCTTCATTCGCGAGATCAACAACTATGTAAGTAACCGACTACTTTTTCTTCGAACAGTTAGGGTTTTAGACCTTTGGATACTCTGTAGATGGTGGTGGGTTTCCTCAAGTGAGTTGCCACACCAGGTCGCTGCCATTGAGGAACTCATCTTTCCCACGGCGTTGTCACCATCGAATAACCGACGACGTGTGTGGAATTTGTTATTCCAAATTTGGGGATTTTTTATTTCCTTTGAAAATGGGATGGTGGGATGCGGCTAGTCTGGTTAATGGGTGAAGAGCTTTGAAGAGTATAAAAAATGGCCCTTTGGTAACGAGTGAAGAGTATAATTGACAATTAAAATATAATTTTCCAATTTCATGTAAATAAAGACAAAAAAATAAATCTTGGATGCGTAGGGAAGGTGCAAGAACTATTTTAGACTTTTCTAATCTAACCTGTACCAAGGTGCACAGTGTATGTACGAAGATGGTGGGAGAGTTGTTTATATATACAACACTATCTCACGTAGTCACACAATAATGAAACCTGTTACCTCTAACAAATCGTCACACAATAATGAAACCTGTTACCTCTAACAAATCTCCCCCTCTTCCCCTCTCTCTCTCTCTCATGGAACCAAAACATCAAATGCAGGTACGGATGGGCTGGTTCATCAAAATTGTGTTGATTTTGATGGTGGAGGTGGTTCTAGCCATACCGAGAAGGAGAAGGCAATGTCAATGAATGGTAGTGGCCGCGGCGGCGGTGATCAGTTTCCCAAAGAGCCGTTTAAATATTTGACAAACCTTTTTAACATAGTGAATGATCCACAAACCGATGAACTTATTTACTGTGGTGCTAGCCGTACAAGCCTTATTGTGAGGGGTATTTTCCAATAAACACAGGTGACGAGCAGATTAGATCGTCAAGGTGTACCACGTGACATGCACGAGGAAAGCTAGTATGGAATGACGCTCCGACGACCACCACGCCCATGTTTCAGTAATAAACCATATCAGCCCGCTCGTCGGACGACGCAAGTAGAGCGGCCCAATACGAGATAAACCCTAGCAACATACTTTTCTTGTGAAGATAAGGAAAGGAGAGACTATTCAAGGAGACTCCGAGGATCAGTTGAGCTTGCGAAGATAAGCACAATCTTACTCAGAAGTGGAAAACCAGTGAACCTACTAAACAAGGAGCAAACTCCCATGTAGGGTAAAGCTCCGAACGAGCAATGTGCGGCCATCTTGGCAGGGATCCTTATCGAATAAGGAATCCAGAATCACGTGGGCTACACTGCCCAATAAGGAAGAATCCCAGACTTGGAAGGATTCCAAACAAGAAAGAATTCCACAAGGAATGTAAAGGCAAACTAATCGCCTATATAAGAACATGAATCCTAAGTACTAGAGGTATGCTTTAACCTACTCTCATACTATACACTCGTTTTTGGCATCCTCCAGTTCGTCCATACTAACTTAGCCATCGGAGGGCCCTTGCCGCCAACAGGCAGGGCTGCCCTGACGGTTTGTTGGTGTTGCAGGATCGGAACCACTCCATCGCAAGAGGATTTGATCTCATAAGAGCAAGGAAATAACTTCGTGAGTTTTTCCCCTCTTACACTTATCATTCGGAACCATAACAAGTTTGCTGAGGAATTGTTGGCACACAAGAATTGGGCCTCCTTCATTCGCGAGATCAACAACTATGTAAGTAACCGACTACTTTTTCTTCGAACAGTTAGGGTTTTAGACCTTTGGATACTCAGTTGATGGTGGTGGGTTTCCTCAACTGAGTTGCCACACCAGGTCGCTGCCATTGAGGAACTCATCTTTCCCACGGCGTTGTTACCATCGATTAACCGACGACGTGTGTGGAATTTGTTAGTTCAAATTTTGGGATTTTTTATTTCCTTTGAAAATGGGATGGTGGGATGCGGCTAGTCTGGTTAATGGGTGAAGAGCTTTGAAGAGTATAAAAAATGGCCCTTCGATAACGAGTGAAGAGTATAATTGACAATTAAAATATAATTTTCCAATTTCATGTAAATAAAGACAAAAAAAAAAAATCTTGGATGCATAGGGAACGTGCAAGAACTATTTTAGACTTTTCTAAACTAACCTGTACTAAGGTACACAGTGTATGTATGAAGATGGTGGTGGGAGTGTTGTTTATATACACAACACTATCTCCCATAGTCACACAATAACGAAACCTGTTAGCTCTAACAAATCGTCACACAATAATTAAACCTATTACCTCTAACAAATCTCCCCCCCCCTTCTCTTCCCCTCTCTCTCTCTCTCTCTCTCTCTCATGGAACTAAAACATCAAATGTGGGTACGGATGGGCTGGTTCATCAAACTTGTGTTGATTTTTATGGTGGAGGTTGCTCTAGCCATACCGAGAAGGAGAAGGCAATGTCAATGAGTGGTAGTGGCCGCGCTGCCGGTTATCAGTTTCCCAAAGAGCCGTTCAAATATTTGACAAACCTTTTTAACATAGTGAATAATCCACAAACCGATGAACTCATTTACTGTGGTGCTAGCCATACAAGCCTTATCATTCGGAACCATAACAAGTTTGCTGAGGAATTGCTGGCACACAACAATTTGGCCTCCTTCATTCGCGTGATAAACAACTATATATGTAACCGACGACTTTTTCTTCCAACAGTTAGGGTTTTAGGCCTTTGGATACTCTGTTGATGGTGGTGGGTTTCCTCAGGTGAGTTGCCAATCCAGGTCGCCGCCATTGAGGAACTCGTCTTTCTCGTGGCGTTGTCACCACCGATTAACTGACGGCATGTGTGGAATTTGTTAGTGCAAATTTTGGGATTTTTTATTTCCTTTGAAAATGGGATGGTGGGATGCCGCTAGTCTGGGTAATGGGTGAAGAGCTTTGAAGAGTATAAAAAACAATTAAAATATAATTTTCCAATTTCATGTAAATAAAGACAAAAAAAAAAATCTTGGATGTATAGGGAAGGTGCAAGAACTATTTTAGACTTTTCTAAACTAACTTGTACCAAGGTGCACAGTGTATGTACGAAGATGGTGGGAGAGTTGTTTATATATACAACACTATCTCCCATAGTCACACAATAATGAAACCTGTTACCTGTAACGAATCGTCACACAATAATGAAACCTGTTACCTCTAACAAATCTCCCCCTCTTCCCCTCTCTCTCTCTATCACATGGAACCAAAACATCAAATGCGGGTACAGATGGGCTGGTTCATCAAAATTGTGTTGATTTTGATGGTGGAGGTGGTTCTAGCCATACCGAAAAGGAAAAGGCAATGTCAATGAATAGTAGTGGCCGCGGGGGCGGTGATCAGTTTCCCAAAGAGCCGTTTAAATATTTGACAAACCTTTTTAACATAGTGAATGATTCACAAACCGATGAACTCATTTACTGTGGTGCTAGCCGTACAAGCTTTATCATTTGGAACCATAACAAGTTTGCTGAGGAATTGTTGGCACACAAGAATTTGGCCTTCTTCATTCGCGAGATCAACAACTATGTAAGTAACCGACGACTTTTTCTTCGGACAGTTAGGGTTTTAGACCTTTGGATACTCTGTTGATGGTGGTGGGTTTCCTCAGGTGAGTTGCCACACACCAGGTCGCCGCCATTGAGGAACTCGTCTTTCCCACGGCTTGTCACCATCGATTAACCGACGACGCGTGTGGAATTTGTTAGTGCAAATTTTGGGATTTTTTATTTCCTTTTAAAATGGGATGGTGGGATGCGGCTAGTCTGGGTAATGGGTGAAGAGTTTTGAAGAGTGTAAAAAATGGCCCTTCGGTAACGAGTGAAGAGTATAATTGAAAATTAAAATATAATTTTCCAATTTCATTTAAATAAAGATAAAAAAAAAAATCTTGGACGCATCGGGAAGGTGCAAGAACTATTTTAGACTTTTCTAAACTAACCTGTACCAAGGTACACAGTGTATGTGTGAAGATGGTGGTGGGAGTGTTGTTTATATATACGACACTATCTCCCATAGTCACACAATAATGAAACCTGTTACCTCTAACAAATCTCCCCCCGTCTTCCTCTCTCTCTCTCTCTCTCTCTCTCTGTCTCTCTCTCATGGAACAAAAACATCAAATGCGGGTACGGATGGGCTTGGTCATCAAACTTGTGTTGATTTTGATGGTGGAGGTGGATCTAGCCATACCGAGAAGGAGAAGGCAATGTCAATGAATGGTAGTGGCCGCGACGGCGGTGATCAGTTTCCCAAAGAGCCGTTTAAATATTTGACAAACCTTTTTAACGTAGTGAATGATCCACAAACCGATGAACTCATTTACTGTGGTGCTAGCCATACAAGCCTTATTAATTCGGAACCATAACAAGTTTGCTGAGGAATTGTTGGCACACAAGAATTGGGCCTCCTTCATTCGCGAGATCAACAACTATGTAAGTAACCGACTACGTTTTGTTCGAACAGTTAGGGTTTTAGACCTTTGGATACTCTGTTGATGGTGGTGGGTTTCCTCAAGTGAGTTGCCACACCAGGTCGCTACCATTGAGGAACTCATCTTTCCCACGGCGTTGTCACCATCGATTAACCGACGACGTGTGTGGAATTTGTTATTGCAAATTTTGGGATTTTTTATTTCCTTTGAAAATGGGATGGTGGGATGCGGCTAGTCTGGTTAATGGGTGAAGAGTTTTGAAGAGTATAAAAAATGGCCCTTCGGTAACGAGTGAAGAGTATAATTGACAATTAAAATATAATTTTCCAATTCCATGTAAATAAAGACAAAAAAAAATCTTGGATGCATAGGGAAGGTGCAAGAACTATTTTAGACTTTTCTAAACTATCCTGTACTAAGGTACACAGTGTATGTATGAAGATGGTGGTGGGAGTGTTGTTTATATACACAACACTATCTCCCATAGTCACACAATAAAGAAACCTGTTAGCTCTAACAAATCGTCACACAATAATTAAACCTATTACCTCTAACAAATCTCCCCGCCCCCCTTCTCTTCCCCTCTCTCTCTCTCTCTCTCTCTCTCTCTCTCTCTCTCTCTCTCATGGAACCAAAACATCAAATGTGGGTACGGAAGATCTTGGATGCATAGGGAAGGTGCAAGAACTATTTTAGACTTTTCTAAACTAACCTGTACCAAGGTGCACAGTGTATGTACGAAGATGGTGGGAGAGTTGTTTATATATACAACACTATCTCCCATAGTCACACAATAATGAAACCGGTTACCTCTAACAAATCTCCCCCTCTTCCCCTCTCTCTCTCTCTCTCATGGAACAAAAACATCAAATTCGGGTACGGATGGGCTGGTTCATCAAACTTGTGTTGATTTTGATGGTGGAGGTTGTTCTAGCCATACCGGAAAGGAGAAGGCAATGTCAATGAAAGGTAGTGGCCGCGGCGGTGGTGACCAGTTCCCAAAAGAGTCGTTTAAATATTTGACAAACCTTTTTAACATAGTGAATGATCCACAAACCGATGAACTCATTTACTGTGGTGCTAGCCGTACAAGCTTTATCATTCGGAACCATAACAAGTTTGCTGAGGAATTGTTGGCACACAAGAATTTGGACTCCTTCATTCGCGAGATCAACAACTATGTAAGCAACCGACGACTTTTTCTTCGAACAATTTGGGTTTTAGACCTTTGGATACTCTGTTGATGGTGGTGGGTTTCCTCAGGTGAGTTGCCACCCCAGGTTGCCGCCATTGAGGAACTCGTCTTTCCCACGGTGTTGTCACCACCGATTAACGGACGACGTGTGTGGAATTATTTAGTGCAAATTTTGGGATTTTTTTATTTCCTTTGAAAATGGGATGGTGGGATGCGGCTAGTCTAGGTAATGGGTGAAGAGCTTTGACGAGTACAAAAAATGGCCCTTCGGTAACGAGTGAAGAGTATAATTGACAATTAAAATATAATTTTCCAATTTCATGAAAATGAAGACAAAAAAAAAATCTTGGATGCATAGGGAAGGTGCAAGAACTATTTTAGACTTTTCTAAACTAACCTGTACCAAGGTACACAGTGTATGTACGAAGATGGTGGGAGTGTTGTTTATATATACAACACTATCTCCCATAGTCACACAATAATGAAACCTGTTACCTCTAACAAATCTCCCCCTCTTCACCTCTCTCTCTCTCTCTCTCATGGAACCAAAACATCAAATGCGGGTACGGATGGGCTGGTTCATCAAAATTGTGTTGATTTTGATGGTGGAGGTGGTTCTAGCCATACCGAGCAGGAGAAGGCAATGTCAATGAACGGTAGTGGCCGCGGGGGCGGTGATCTGTTTCCCAAAGAGCCGTTAAAATATTTTACAAACCTTTTTAACATAGTGAATGATCCACAAACCGATGAACTCATTTACTGTGGTGCTAGCCGTACAAGTTTTATCATTCGGAACCATAACAAGTTTGATGAGGAATTGTTGGCACACAAGAATTTGGCCTCCTTCATTCGTGTGATCAACATCTATGTAAGCAACCGACAACTTTTTCTTCCAACAGTTGGGGTTTTAGACCTTTGGATACTACGTTGATGGAGTTGGGTTTCCTCTGGTGAGTTGCCACACCAGGTCGCCGCCATTGAGGAACTCGTCTTTCCCGCGGCGTTGTCACCACCGATTAACCAACGACGTGTGTGGAATTTGTTAGTGCAAATTTTGGGATTTTTTATTTCCTTTGAAAATGGGATGGTGGGATGCAGCTAGTCTGGGTAATGGGTGAAGAGCTTTGAAGAGTATGAAAATGGCCCTTCGGTAATGAGTGAAGAGTATGATTGACAATTAAAATATAATTTTCCAATTTCTTGTAAATATAGACAAAAAAAAATCTTGGATGCATAGGGAAGGTGCAAGAACTATTTTTTGACTTTTCTAAACTAACCTGTACCAAGGTGCACAGTGTATGTACGAAGATGGTGGGAGTGTTGTATTATGTATAATACTATCTCCCATAGTCGCACAATAGTGAAACCTGTTACCTCTAACAAATCTCTCTCTCTCTCTCTCTCTCTCTCTCTCTCTCTCTCTCTCTCTCTCTCATGGAACCAAAAACATCAAATGAGGGTATGGATGGGCTCGTTCATCAAACTTGTGTTGACTTTGATGGTGGAGGTGGCTCTAGCCATACCGAGAAGGAGAAAGCAATTTCAATGAATGGTAGTGGCCATGGTTGCGGTGGCGGTGGTGGTGATCAGTTTCCCAAAGAGCGGTTTAAATATTTGACAATCCTTTTTAACATGGTGAATGATCCACAAACTGATGAACTCATTTCCTGGGGTGCTTGCCGTACAAGCTTTATCATTCGGAACCATAACAAGTTTGCTAAGGAATTGTTGCCACACAAGAATTTCGCCTCTTTCATTCGCGTGATCAACAACTATGTAAGTAACCGATGACTTTTTCTTCCAACGATTATGGTTTTAGACTTTTTGGTACTCTGTTGATGGTGGTGGATTTCCTCCGGTGAGCTGCCACACCAGGCTACCGCCGTTGAGGAACTCGTCTTTCCCGCGGCATTGTCACTACCGATTAACTGACGACGTGGGTGGAATTGGGTAGTGCAAATTTTGGGATTTTTTATTTCCTCTAAAAATGGCATGGTGGGATGCGGCTAATCTAGGTAATGGGTGAACGAATTGGTCGGTAAATCATGGGATTGTGATGAGATGGGATTCTTTTTGGAAATAGAAGAGTCAGGAATGGAAAGAGACGGAGGGAGAGTTTTTCAAAATGTAACTTTTATAATGTTAAGAGTTTAAAAGGTGTTGGGATGATTGTCAGGATCTAACAATTTCAACAAAATTTCGTAAAATTAATACATGAAATACAAAGGGTCGGAATAATTTAAAGGGTATTTTAGGTATCATTTGACACAGTTTCAGGAATCATTTTGACTGAATACGTTTTATGAAATTGTGTTTTCTAAACACGCTTTTGAGGTGTATTAGGATTTGGGTTAATCCGTCCTTAATCAATGTTGAAAGCGTGTTGTAGACACCCCAATTGTGATGACTTGTGCATCTCCAATGGTAAAAAGAATGTGCAAAATATACCTTGGAACAGTCGCTTGAGTCGGATGGATCAAAAAACCAATAACCCAAACCCACCTGAACTGTACGGCCACATCACCCAAACCGTACGGCTTGAAATTTCTTTTGCACCGCGCGGTGTTGACATGTGCACCGTATGGTACTCCATTGACACCGTACGACACCCTTGTCCCATCAACGGGATTCCCGGGTTGCCCAGCAGCTCAGTTCGATTGCGTGATACGGCAAAACTACTCATGAGCCCGCCTTTTTTTACGTACAAATCTTACTCACCTCTCCTCTATATAAACCAACACCCTCCAACGGTTTCAGGGGCTTGAACGGATCGTACAAGAAAGAAACCCGAATTTGCCTTTTACAAACCAATTGAAAATTCCCTAGCAAAACCATCCTTTTTTTCAAAAATCCCGTTACTATATTCATATTCACCCACAGTTCAGGCCTCTTATTCACCAAAAACCCAAAAATCTTGTGTCCACTTCCCGCAACCAATCAATCCAATCCAACCCGTCCAGTTCCGCTTCAAGGTATAAAAGTTCGTGTTCAAATCGCAACAATCTTCTAAGGGGAGTTTCTATCGGGCTTAAGGACGGCTCCGTAGCTCTTCCATGGGTCCAAACGGAGACATTTCAATAAGGCTTGAGCCTCTCGGGTAAGTATCGCGTGACATTGCCTATTGTCGCGGAATGCCGGCCCTAAAAACGAGGTACATCCATTGATCAAAATCATTTTCCAAACCTGTTTTGATCAATAAATAGTGTGGTTTTTACATAAAAAATGGAGATTGGTTTCAACCGAACAAAATGGGAATTTTTGGAATTTAAAACGCACAGTGGCACCGTACGGCATCCCTGATGCACCGTGCGGTGTGATTTTATACGCCGTACAGCGTCACAGGAAAAACATTTTGCATGCTCTATTTTCTGAAACCCGACGCTCTGTTTTTTGGGAAAACCAATGGGGTCAAATTACAGATGACCCCCTTTACTTCATGTTTTTACACTTACATCCCCTCTTGGTTGATTTTCTCGCATCTATATACTTGATTGTGTGTTGTTTGATTTGTTATCGTTATTTATTTCTTTTAAGCATGTTATTACCTGATATATTGTTTATGTGAAATAAAAATTTTCATAAAATCTTTTAAAAGAATAATCCCACAAAGATTTAGTAGAGACCGGAAAATTCCGGGCACGCGGGGTGCATTTTTTTTAAACAAAACCTTCCCTGTGGGTAACCTGGCTCCCGAACCCAAATCTCTATTTTTCGCAGATCAAACCCTTTTTCAGCGGCACAAGAGTCATTATTTTTCTGAACGGTTTCTCGGGTACCTAACATTTTCCAAAAATTAAACCTCGGGTGGCGACTCTAAATTTTTCTTTTTCCCGGATCGCCCTTTTTCAGAACCACAACAAAAAATGCGGGCAATCGAAAGACAGCCCACACGTGTTTTTTAATCACGCTTTCACGTATTTTGAGAATAGAGTTTAAAAATGCACGTTTTAATGTATAAAGTTATAATTGGCCGGTGTGGTGGGCTGAAAATTTTGGGGAAAGAGAGAGAGAGAGGGGAGAGAAGTGTGAGAGATTGAGTGTATAGTGGGCCCTCAAAAATCAAAACGCCCAAATTTTTTCAATTTCCCGGGTCATTTTTTGGAAAGGGGTTTCAAACGCAAAATGAAAAGCAAGTGGGTCCCATTTCTATTCCACGTCAGATCTGTACATGGTCGGTCCCCTGGATCGGTCCCAATAGCATTTTTGCTGTCACCCATATCCAATTACCCTTGTATTTTTTTTTTACTACGAATAAAATTTCATTAATCATGCACAAAAGCTTAAAAATGAAATCAATATAATATGAGAAATATGTGGAGAGAGTTTGAAAGAATACATTACTCTTCCACTATTACCTGTAAAAAGAAAATCTACGTCCAAGCCACTTGTAGACACCCCGATTTTGAACCCAGGATGCGCTCGAGCATTCCCGATGATGAAATAGACCAATCGTGCATACCTCGAGGCTAAGAACAAGGCTTGAACTCACCGAACCACCCTAAACCATTCTAAACCCTCCTAGAACAACCTTAAACCAACCAAAATGACCAAAATACCCTTCAAACCATCCATAAACCATTTCAAAACAAACCCAAGCCTACACCATCTTCTAGTACATTCAAAACCCTATTTATTGATATATAATACGTCTCAATCCATTTTGAAATGAGGGAGATGTGTCCGTTTTACCAAAATGACTTGTTTTCCCGACCTTCTGAGGGTAAAATGATCACATACTTTTATGTACAAATTATCTTGGGTTCAAATCACTTGGGTTAGAAAGTACACTCGACAAGCTTTCCAACGCTTCAAACCACGCACAAAACGGAGTTCGGTAGCACCCGGGGCGGCCCCGCAAAGTTTTACCTTTTGAGCAACAGCCTTGAGCGCTCAAGCCCTGGACCTTGAGCGCTCAAACCCAAAAATCCCACCTTGAGCGCTCAACCCTACGGCATTGAGCGCTTAACTCTGAACCAGTGAAGAATCTGCAGAGTATCTCATCATGAGATTTCTTGCAGGGGGGGAGCGTCTAACTGATTGTATACGTCTTGTACACGTATAATACATTCTACATTGCCTTATTCTACTCCTAAAACTACTCCTAACCCATTCCAAATACAAAACCCTCTCTCTCTCTCTCTCTACACTTCCCTCCCACTCTCCCTTCTATATAAACCACCCATTGCCCACTGATTTCAGGTGACCAATTCCTACTCCAGCTCTCTCAATTCCTCCAGAAACTATCCTCTCTCTCTCTCTCTACAAAACCACCCATTCACCACCCAAACCACTTGCAAAAACCACCTTTCAAGCTTCAAATCCGACCATTGATCATCAATTAACCATATACACTATCTCATTCACCTAGAATACCAACCAAAACCTCTAGAATCAACCACCATCAAGCCCAAATTCAAGTTCAAGCCTTGATCAAGCCAAAAGGTAGTTAAAACCATGTGAAAATCACTTGTTTTTGTCTTTCTGAGAGGAGACCAGTGGGCTCATTCAAGTTCCTCATACTTGAAATGAGCCTACAAGGTCTGAAAAGTATCATAAAATAGCAGAATTTGGCGATCTGGGAAGGGCTTGAGCGCTCAAGGCCCTAACCTTGAGCGCTCAATCCACTTTGAGCGCTCAAACCCCAACAGAAAGTCAGTCACAGTGTTTCAGCCATAACTTTTTACTCCGAACTCCATTTTCAACGTATTATATATCAAAACGTAGATAATTTGAAGGGCTACAACTTTGTAGTTTTATGTTTTTCTCATTTCTATATCAAAACCCTCCAAAACATGCAAATAGTGTCGGAAAGATAAATAATTTTGTTCAAAATGGTGTTTTAAGTTCTATTTTTCTCCTTCATTGTCATTTTCCTTGTTTATATCATTCTGTAATCGCATTGTACACTTCACACAAGCATCCACCATCACTTAGTTTGTGTTTTAATATTCATTTACGTGTTTGCCATTCCCGTATCCCCCATTTCGTGTTTAAAATCAAATTTCAAACATTTCCAAAATCCCACAAAATGTTGAGTAGAGACCGGTTCACGGACCGGGCGAGAGGGGTGCCGTAAAACCCTTCCCCTCTCGTAACCAAACCCCCGAATCCGAGAAATCTTTGGTTCCGCCATGATCAATGAAATCTTTTTCAAATGGGCAAACGAGTCATGTTTTTATCGGTTTCTCGGGTTCGGACCTCAAATCCGGGTGGCGACTCTAACAATCTTCAATCTTTTCAAACGCCAAAACCGAACCGTTTTCCAGTGGGCCGTCCACAAGCTGGCGACTCTGCTGGGGACTATTGGTTAATATATATTTTATTTAATTACACTTGTGCAATTTTTATTACACTTGTGTAATTTTATTGAAATATGTATTAATCAAAGTGGGTTTAATTCGAAAGATGTTTTGTGGGATTTTTCAAATGTTTGAAATTTAATTTTTGCATTGCATTTGCATCGTTCTTAGCCCCGCTGGCGTGTTTTGGCAATCCTGCCCGGCTTGCCGGTGACAGGGAATCCCGAAATGCCCAGCAGCCCTCGACCGTGATAAATCACATCGTCACTATCGTTTTTAACGGTAGGAGGCGGTTTTGATTTTGAGTCCGGGGTACCCTCGGTGACCAAAACCGGCCTTTGCATTTAGTTAACCATAGAACCCCACGCTAGATAACCAACCAATGTGTTAGGACTATGTGGTCCATCCTGTTACGTGCTATGTGTTACCGTCTTTCCAAGCATGCCATACTGCATACATGCATACACTTGCATCCGTACATATTCTCGTCTTGTTACGTTGTCAGCATAGCATAAGTTAGGTTCCCGGCAGTTAGTAGGAGGTTGCCTTGGCCCGATGATGAGTCGTGCATCCCATATGCGCGTTATTCTTATGAGTTAGCCTTTAGGATGGTCGGACATGAAAAAAATTGGATCATCAAATTCCTAAACACTGATCTAAACGGGTTTAAGGGACATTGGCCCGAGGAGGGTCAATCGCCCTTAGGCATCTGATCTTAGATCATTGTCGGAATTAGTATGAATCAGAATTTCCCAAATCCGACCATCCGATATCAAGGACTTATCACTTTAAAGAAAACTTGAGGATTGGGGCAATCTTCCAAAGCCGTAGGATTCAGTCTAGGAGACGTTAAATCCATGGAGTTTGAGATACCTCCAGTGTTCGCCGTGCTCGAACGGCTCCCCGTATCTCGGGCTAGCCTTAAGTACATTTGCATCCGGATTTCAACAACCTTATTGCTCTGTCTCGGATGGTCTATAAGGAGATTGGCTCTGATTCCACAACGATAGGAATTTAACATGCCTGTCATGACTTACCCGTGGTTGTTGTTTCGAACATCCGTGCAATGTCTTAAGTGAGACCGAGACCGATAGTCTAGATCTTAAGACGACACGATGCAACGACACATGCACAACATTTCCTTCAATAAAACCAGGGGCACAATCTGAGCTTGACCTTTTTGCTTTACTGTCAGTCCCGAGCCATTGATCCAAGAAAGAAGCATTACAACTTCCCGAACAGAAGTTGACTCAACCCAAACCTCAAGACATGGATGTTCCGGCTGAAATCGAAGGACTCAAGATGGCTGTGAACAACCTGGGAAATCAAATCACCCAACTCATAATCATGGTGCAAGGCATCCGTGACCGTCTTCCGGGGGTCCAAGAGAACCTCCAACGACCTGGAAAAAGCCCAGAAATGGCCGCAGCTTTGGCCAAGATCTCTGAACTGGAGGAGTCTATCATGGAAGGATTCAAACCCATATGCTTTGGAAATTCCATTGACACGAGAGATGTGGAGATGCACCACTGGGACGTCGAAAAGGACCACCTCACTCCAGAAGGCGAAAAGGTCTACCCCGAGAAAGCCAAAACACCATCTACCAACAACAATGCAAAAGCCACCCCCAGCTCCACAAATATCAACCCCAACTTCTCAACCAGCACCATCAGCAAAGCCAAACCAACCACCACCATAATCCAAATCAACCGGCCCAAAGACCAATCAAGAAAATTCTCCCAATTCCCCGCACCTCTGTCCTCGGTCTATGAAGAGCTTCTCATGGCCGGTCTTCTTAAACCACTCTCTCCAACTCCTTTACCTCAAAAGCTCCCAGCTTACCACAATCCAAATGCCTTCTGTGCCTTCCATCAGGTGCCCGGTCATGCTACCAACAATTGTCAACGCCTCTGTCACAAGATCCAGGATCTCATTGATGATAAAACCATCTCTCTTTTGCCATCAGAATCCAACACTCCTCAACAAAAACAAGATCTCAGTGTCAATCAAATCAGCCTCACTTCCACTAAAAATGCCCCTTCGAGCTTCACCAACAATGATCCCAACCAAACTGAACCAGTCAACGAAGTCACAACCCAAATCAACCGCCCTCAAAGTCGACGAAGAAAATTTTCCCAACTCTCTGCACCTTTGCCCTCGGTCTATAAGGAGCTTCTCATGGCTGGTTTTCTCAAACCACTTCAACCAACCCCACCTCCACAAAGTCCTCCACGTTCCTACAACCCAAATACCTTCTGCATCTACCACCAAATACCCGGTCACCCTACCGAGAGATGCCAACGCCTTCGTCACGAAATACAAGATCTCATTGACAACGGATCCATCTCTGCTCCACTGGCGAAACTGAATACTTCGCCAAATCAATGAACCATCGATGGCCATGCAGTAGTTCAACCTTCCACGAGTCTTGGAAGTCTTCAAGTGTCGAGTCAAATTTTCACTTCAAATTGAGTCAGTTTGTGTTCCGAGTCTGTTTATGTTTTTGTTTTCCTCGTCTATGTGTTTTCATGTTCGAGTCTGTAATGTCTTATTGTTATTGTCAAAAAAAAAAGAAAAATTCAAAAAGAGAGTCAATCTTTGTAGTCCTGAACTACGCGCGACCTGATTCCTTGCAAAGGGATACATAGGCAACCCTTCGCGGTTCGGTCGTAACTATCAAAAATCAATGTTGTCCCCCGTTGTGTTAAAATTGTCAATCATAAACTTGGATTTTTGTAATAATACCTCAACTTGGAATTGTTTTCCACCATCATTTGAGAAACCTGATAATCACTTCAAAACACGAGATGGATTTGGATTGAACTCTCGCCCCGTACAAGGAGGATTTTCAATGGACCATTCCCCAACGCCATCAAGAAGCAATGCTTTGACACAGAAAAAGCCAGATAGGTCGAAAACCCATAAGGGCGGTCTAGGCAAAAGTTAAGGCAAAAAGCTCGCTAGATCAAACTTCAAAATGAGATCTAGGCAAAAGTTAGAGCAAGCATGAGTTCTCCACATCAAGTTGCACAATTCAAAATGAAGAAAGGCATTCTTTGTTTGATTCCCCACATAAATATCCATTGCAAAGCCCTTTTGAGCCCGAATCAATTTCCTTGAAAAAGAACCCAGCTAGGCAGCTATCCCCCACACTGGGGTGAAACAAGAAATATGAAAGTGTCAAACACATGACAGCCAGCATAATGAAAGTGCCAAGGATATAAGCACTTGAAGATTCAAAGTATCACAAGAATGAAAGTGCAAAACTCATAGGCTTGTCAAATACATGGGTGCAACAAGATGAAGAACACTGAAGAAATTTGAAACGAATGAAAGGAAGTGCTCATTTAAAGCAAAAAGAAGCACATGAAAGCACCCATCAGAAGCAAAAATGGCACAAAAAGTCCAAGATAGCTGCTAGCTCAAATAACCCCGAGGAAAAATGAGATGTTTTGAGCCTATAATCCTTCCTTTGTTAAGCCCATAACCTTGGCCCCATCATAACCTAGATAAAAGTCCTTTCAGATTGAAAAGTGCAATTTGATAGTGAGAATTCAAGTCAAAAGGGAATAGTCTAATCTCCCTTGAAAAAGTCAAAGCATTGTGCAAACACTGGCGTCATGCAAAGCAAAAATCCAAACTGGGGCATATCAACGAGTCTTCATCAGCAGCCCTCTAAACTTGGGCATTTTGAAGGAAAATCAATGAGGCATCATCAGCAATCTGGGGCATGGGTTCACGACAAGAAATCTTGTGTTTTATTGTAGATTTGAATGAACATCACTTGACGGAGTAAAACAATCACAAAATCAAAATCTAATTTTATCATGACAATTTCGACATCAATGGTGAAGCATGGTTGCCATCTTTCAGAAACTTTGGGTCAGCATAGTCTTCCATACCCTTCGAGTTGACATGTTCTTCCGTATCAACCTTTGCTCACTCGGGGCACCCCAATCAAGCCATTCACATAGTTGCTCAAATCCGTCATGTCAACCTGGTCAATCAAATTCCCCAAGCCTTGTCTGTCACAATCCACCCCCTTGTCAAAAAGGCCGATCAAATTCCTTGGCCTTGTCGGTCTCATCAATGTCCACCCCCTTGTCAAAAAGGCCGATCAAATTCCTTGGCCTTGTCGGTCTCATCAATGTCCATCCTTTTGTCCAAAAGGCCGATCAAATTCCTCGGCCTTGTAAAAATCCACCTCTTTGTCAAACAGTCGATCATGTAGTCTTAATCTTGTCTATCCTTGACTCGTGGAAACGATTTCAATGCATCAAAGAACCCGTGTTTGGGTACATGGTCAATTGGTTGTCAAAACCATCAGCAGAGCCGAGAAAGAAAATCAGAATTGAGGATCATCATCTATGGGGCATGTCAGCCTAATGCCATTTCTGGGGGAAGCATACACCCAAATCCAGGACTGGGGCATAGAAGCCTAAAAGCCTCAAACCAATCCAAAACCCAAGTTTTGCTAAGCTCCAACCCAAACCTTGGCCTCAAGGGAAAGACAGTAAAGCAAAAGAGCCACCCATTGAGCCTCCTACTTTTTTAAAGAAGGAATGTTGTCGTTGTTGTCGTCGAGTGTCGATGCACGAGTCGCGTGCAATCGTCCTGCGGGACAGTTTTCAATCAATCGTCCTCAATCGTCCTGAGGGACAACTTTTAAATCAATCGTCCTGAGGGACAACTTTTAAATCAATGGTCCTAAGGGACAACTTTTAAGTCAATGATCCTGAGGGACAAGTTTTAAATCAATCAATCGTCCTAAGGGACAGTTTTCAACCAATCATCCTGAGGGACAAGTTTTAAATCAATCAATCGTCCTGAGGGACAGTTTTCAACCAATCATCCTGAGGGACAAGTTTTAAATCAATCAATCGTCCTGAGGGACAGTTTTCAACCAATCATCCTGAGGGACAACTTTTTCAATTAATTTCAAGACCAGAAATGGTCACCTTTTCAAAATTAATTTCAAAACCAGCATGGTCAAGTCATTTGGGATAATCATTGAAAAGCCGCCTAGCTGGTGCATTCAATCAATCAATCATTTATTGTGTACATCAATCATGTCAAGTTGTTTAAGTATATTTGTTTAACCAGTTAGTGCATTTAATCAGTTGTTGATGAACCATTGTGCCGCTAAGACCATCACATTTATGTGTTTGGTTCAATAGCGTATTGATTGCCTCTTTGCTCAGTAAGCAATCACATTTCCTCGATTGTCTCGTTGCTCAGTAGACAATCATCTTATCATTGGTTATCTTGTTGCTCAAGGGATAGCCCCATTAAATTTAGCCTCCCCATTGTTCAGAGGGTAGCTACACTCAATCACAATCGCAATCACAATCACAATCACAATCACAATCACAATCACAATCACAATCATAGTCACCATCATTTGCTTTTAGTGTTTCGACTCGGGAAGGCTTGATGATTCACGTAAAATCATAATTCATTTGTTTGGCGTTTCACGACCCGGGAAGGCTCGTTGATTCGCATAATTGTTTGGCATTTCACGACCCGGGAAGGCTCGTTGATTTGCATAATTCGTTTGTTTGGCGTTTCACGACCCGGGAAGGCTCGTTGATTCGCATAATTGTTTGGCATTTCACGACCCGGGAAGGCTCGTTGATTTGCATAATTCGTTTGTTTGGCGTTTCACGACCCGGGAAGGCTCGTTGATTCGCATAATTGTTTGGCATTTCACGACCCGGGAAGACTCGTTGATTTGAATAATTCATTTGTTTGGCGTTTCATGACCCGGGAAGGCTCGTTGATTCGCATAATTGTTTGGCATTTCACGACCCAGGAAGGCTCGTTGATTTGCATAATTCATTTGTTTGGTGTTTCACGACCCGAGAAGGCTCGTTGATTCGCATGTTTGTTTGGCATTTCATGACCCGGGAAGGCTCGTTGATTTGCATAATTCGTTTGTTTGGCATTTCACGACCCGGGAAGGCTCGTTGATTCGCATAATTGTTTGGCATTTCACGACCCGGGAAGGCTCGTTGATTTGCATAATTCGTTTGTTTGGCGTTTCACGACCCGGGAAGGCTCGTCGATTCGCATTATATCAATCGTCCTGAGGGACAAAAATTTTATATCAATCGTCCTGAGGGACAAAACTTTTTAAATCAATCGTCCTGAGGGACAAAACTTTTTAAATCAATCATCCTGAGGGACAAAACTTTTTAAATCAATCGTCCTGAGGGACCAAACTTTTTAATCAATCGTCCTGAGGGACAGGAGAACCCGTTGCATTTGTTTGCATATGCCCCCAGGAACTACGCCGGTCTGATCCCTACAATGGGGTACGTAGGCAGCCTGAGTGGCACGACCGATTGATCTTTAAAGTTTTCCTTTGTGACTTGAGATGTATCGCGGGGAATGAGTCGGGTTGTCTATGTCTTGGACGTCACTCATACCAAATCAATGGCATCGAGTCCCGTCCAAGAGGGGCAACTGTAGACACCCCGATTTTGAACCCAGGATGCGCTCGAGCATTCCCGATGATGAAATAGACCAATCGTGCGTACCTCGAGGCTAAGAACAAGGCTTGAACTCACCGAACCACCCTAAACCATTCTAAACCCTCCTAGAACAACCTTAAACCAACCAAAATGACCAAAATACCCTTCAAACCATCCATAAACCATTTCGAAACAAACCCAAGCCTACACCATCTTCTAGTACATTCAAAACCCTATTTATTGATATATAATACGTCTCAATCCATTTTGAAATGAGGGGATTGTGTCCGTTTTACCAAAATGACTTGTTTTCCCGACCTTCTGAGGGTAAAATGGTCACATACTTGGATGTACAAATTATCTTGGGTTCAAACCACTTGGGTTAGAAAGTACACTCGACAACGGTACTCTGTTTATGGTGGTGGGTTTCCTCCGGTGAGCTGCCACACCAGGCCACCGCCGTTGAGGAACTCGTCTTTCTCGCGGCATTGTCTCTACCGATTAACTGACGACGTGGGTGGAATTGGTTAGTGCAAATTTTGGGATTTTTTATTTCCTCTAAAAATGGGATGGTGGGATGCGGCTAATCTAGGTAATGGGTGAACGAATTGGTCGGTAAATCATGGGATTGTGATGCGATGGGATTCTTTTTGGAAATAGAAGAGTCAGGAATGGGAGGTAGAGTTTTG